>CABFWO010009313.1:0-12681 GCA_902155825.1 Timema genevievae
TAAGAGACGACACACCTTAAAAATTACAGAGCACAGAAACTAAAGATAATCGAAAAGGGGATGAATTAGTGTAACAATTACAGAGTTAAAAGCAGAGAGCAAACCTATCGTCTAGTAATCAAGTTAGTGGAGACGGAACAATTTAAAATACGCTTCTAATAACCTAGCGTGGTGAACCGTTATACCATTTAGTTAACTATGTTGTTCCTTACTTCAATATGTTTCTGTCACGGTGTATAATATTTTCTTAACTTTTCTTATGATCGATCGTAGGCGGAGATTGTTTATGAAATACGTATGTTTGTTCACTCAGTCTGCTGCTGTACACACGTGCTGGGCACCTAGTTTATTTTAAATAATTGACTGCGATAATTGTTTTGGGGCAGTCAAAGTTTCCCATTATACAAGGATATACTATATTGAATATTTAAAAGATGGATGTTTGACGTACTAGCTTGATATTTCTTTGATGCGGGCCATTGCCGGATTTAGATATATAAAGTTTGGAAGCTCTTTGATAAAAAAAAATAACGCAATAAGGTCTCACAAAACTTGAAAATATTATACTGGTATGCCTTTCAATTAATTAATAGCAAGACATTTTAAGTGAAAAATACAATTAATATTATAATATATGCATTTATTAATTTCATATTTTAACTGCCTTGATATTTATCATAGCTTATAATATAGTATACAGAAATTCAATTTTTCACACTTTAGAATGCATGACGTCTTAGACTTTGGCGCATGATGCTACCATCTATGGACAGTAAATGTAACTACGGTAGCTCTTTTGTAAGTGACCAGGCTTTTCCGCGAAAAGTCCTTGTTTCAGCACGTAGATTTTACTAGCGTGCTGGTTTGGGGATAAATTAGCGAGCTCAAAAATTTTTCGGGAATGCCAATTTAATATTAATAATGTATATATGCTTATTATATATATTTATAACACAGAGGCCTAACATTGTAAAAGCCCAGCTAAACAAATAATGAGAATTTTTGAGGCCCCTTGGGATTCTGAGGCTCTAAGTAAATGCTTATTTAGCTTAGTCCTAAATCCGGCGCTGGATGCGGCTTCCCGTATGATCCAAATAGTTAATTATGCATTGCTGCTGATAGTAGGCCTATTAGAATTATAGCCGGACGTTAAGTTTGCATAGCATGTCTACTTCTTTTATTTGGGTTTTCAGTGTAATAGATTGTATTTAAATCTGAAGGCATAGTTAAGAATCATAAGATTTTCAAAATATTTTTTTAATGGATTTTGATTCTTTGGTTTTCCTAAGGTTCAAGTTGATAATATGATGTAGACAAACAACCACAACAACAACAACAAACTATTATCCATCCCCAATAGCTGATTCCCTCATATATTAACAATTTTTCATTATATCACTCTTAATTCATTATTCACATTTCCCTTTCACTTTTGAAAATAGTATTTTCCTTCATGGAGACATGATAGGCATCTCCTAGTTTCCGGACTGTAAGCAACTTTAGGTAAAGAATCGGGAAAGTCTGTGCGGTGCTATGTTCCATTTATTAAGTAAGCCCTCACTTCTAAATCAGTATCTGGACCTTTTCTAAGAGTGATACTTAACTACGAAAATGTAAACATTAGTACACGAATGATTCATCCAAGTTGCTTTTATAACATTCTAAATAATAATTCACACATTCAAATCGAACTTTACAAATCATATTTAGCAACGTGGGTTTCGTATTCCTTTTTTAATTTTGTCTAATACTTTTCAATATATTTAATACGAAAAGGTACACCATGATTATAGTTGGACGAACAGTAGAGAAAATTCAAACATATTTCTTTACGACCAATAATGATAATATTTTACTCTATTATTAAGGCTACTTTATATTTATTGATAATACCTATCAAAAGTGACAACTGCAAATGACATTACTTGATATATTAATATATTAAAATGGTTTTAATAATTTTAACTGACTTCTACTATTCCTCCTACCAATATCATACTATATTTTTCCTACAATACTTTCTCAGCTAGTGTTTTTTACCCATGTGGATAGATGAAATTTAACCTCCCTTACTCTTATGGGGTAGGGGTGAGGAAGGAATCATTTTAGAGGTAATTTAGAGGTAATCTACCCACATTTGTGTGGCGTGAGAGTGGAAAGCCATTTAGGGCAAACAAACCTAAGTAGAGCCGACCGTGATTCGAACCCCGACAAACTTGTCATCAACAGGCCAGTCAAACACGAAAGTGACGCCTTAGAACATTTGGCCACTGAAGTGGGTTTCTCTTTACCTAATTTCTATAAAAGAGAAATAGGAGGTCTATCATACACACGCTTTTGGAAATTGTCTTAGAATTTCTATGTTACGCTTTATATTATGGTAGTTTTGTGGGACTCTCTATATTTTTAGAGCTGCATATGATTTAATGATGGTATGTAATATTTTATGTTTCAAACAAATATAATGTAGGCTAATTCTTTATTATATTTGGACCCCTTTGAACCAGAAAATATTAATAGTAAAAATATTTATGAATATTATATTACCAAGTGAATATAGCGAGTCTAGCAAGTTTGGTCTACTTTGGTTGAAATTAATTGTTTTTAAAAATAACGTGTTCTTATAACTCTATTCCAATCTATACCTTTTATTTTTATTATACTAAACCTTTTTTTTTACCCACTTCTTTAGCCGAATTGTGTTACTGTGGATTCATAGGATCACCAAAAAACTAGCGGAGAACAGAAACGTGATCACGTGACGAGCGCTAAGCCAATCACAAGATTTCCGCCTCCTCGGTGTGAGCTGTTCCGCTAAAGTTCAACTCATCTCTACTTCGTCCGATCTGCCTGAGATTTTCGGCATTGATGAACCAATCAAATCTTAGAACCAACCATCTTAAATCAGTGCGCATGCGCATTTGACAAGGCATGCGCTCTACAGCCAGAAACTTAGACAGCTTCATTGGCCGTTTGAGGAGATTTTAAATAACCCGTTAATGTAAAGCGTGTGTATCGATGTATTGGATTGTGGCATGACACAACGTTATATTTCTAGAGATAAGTATATTTACAAAAGTGCCTCAGTTTGGTGGCCCCAACCCTAATTAACACCTCAGTTGGACCCATACTCACCTGTCATTACATCCATGCCCAATGAGATTATAATCGCTTAGGTAAGTTTTAAAATAAAACTATTATAATATATTTACTTTTAACAAAACGTTTTATTCTTTTTGAACGTATCAATTTTTACTTTATCATATAAAGATATTGTAATATGAAAAATTTGATCTCAAGATTATGATAAATATTGACATTTTATGTCCCTCCAAACCCAAAAAATTGGTTCTGGACTTTCTGCCTGTCCCACGGTTTAAGGGCACCCGTGTGTGTTTTCTAAACGGGGGGCAGATTAGAGTCCCACCTGCCGTGATGTGGCCCTCTCCTCCCACCCTCCTTGAAATAACATTTCAGGAATTTTAATCTGTGAGAGGGAGTTTGAGAGCATATTGAACATAATTCTGAGATAATTAATTACCATGAGTTTTTAGAGCCAATTTTCACCCAAAAAAAGTCTGAAAAATTTATAAAAAATAAAATTTAGTTGTTGCTGAACTCTTGGAAAAAAAAACATGTTATTTTTCACAAGTTTATTGAACCAAACAAAGGAAAAGAAAGCTGTTTAAGAGGGAATGGTAGGACATCTACATTAATTTTATAATTTTCTTCTCCGTTAAGTTGGATATTGATGATTCATAGCTGTTAATAGCAAATTGAAGCCAAATTCAAAATATACAATTTGGGTTTTCAATAAAAATTTACAAAACAAGTAAACATTGCAGAGTAATAAGTGGGGATGGGGCCCCCCTTATTGTCCATTTGTTGTTGCCCATGCCACAGTTTGTCTGTCGATACCTGATGGCACAGCCGAAACGGATTTGAGATTTTGTGAAGACTTGATATTTAGAATTATAATGCTATCACCTTAAGCCATTTTTAAAATTTTAATTCTTGCCCTTAAAATAATCAATGCTCACTCTTTTTGAAAAAATCAAAGTTTTTCAAAAATAGCTTTAACATCTTTCTTGATGTTTGACAGTAATTTGAATTAAAAGCACAAACATTAATACTGAACAATGCATCAGGACAATAAATAAAATTAATGTAGTCTATAATTTCTAGCAATTTTGTTTAAAATAGATCTCTGGTGTGTATTTGACATGACAAATAATACTGCACACCTATATTTTGGGAGAAAATTAGTTTAAGTGTATTTTACTTTCAATAACTTTTTTTTAAATTAGTTGTTTCACATAAATTTCTTTACTATATATAAAAAATGTGTATCATAGGAGTACCTAATTTACATCATGAATAGCACCTTATACTTGTTTTTCAGATAAAAATTGATTTATAGACAGTTAAAATATGACTTATTTTCTTAAATAATAGAAAAATAAAAAAATAATTTTCATTTTTTTGTTAAAATTTGATATTCATGCAGTGTTTTACATAATACACAGATAGAGCATATAAAGGTTTGGGATAGGGGTTCGAACACCCTGGGAATTTGATGTACCTCATAGACAAAAGGTATAGTTGCACCAGTAACGTCTTATGAGCAAAATTCTTAGGCAAGCTTGGAAGTGGTGTCCCCAAGCTTAAAAGGGGATTTCCCGGAATTTAAAAAAAATCTTTAATGTTTCAAGAACCTATTTGGAGCTATTATATAATAGTGGTTGCTTTGGTTGTCCTTCTGTTCTGTGATTTACATTAGCGTGCTATTACTTATTATAGACATATTCGTATTAGCTTTCGTTTGTTAGCTTTCACTGATATACACATCAAAACAAAACCACCTGGTACAATAAACTCCACAAAACTCTAAAGCCCGATACATACGACACAATTTCTTGTACAAAAGGTTGAGCAAGAAATTGTACAATATTTTGGTCACATGGATTGCATACAAATTTTATTTAGCCAGTGACTGTTCACACGGCATTTGTGATTGGATACAATATTTGAAAAAACAAACAAAAAATGGAATTTTTGCCCTTTTTATTGAAAAATAATGATTGAATGAGTTGGAAAATATTGGTATTCAATGTAAGTAGTTTCTTAATCATTCCTAAATATTATGAAAATAAAAAGATATATTTTTTTTCAATTTCTTAATATTCTTTTAAAACAGTTGAAAGCCTTTATATTTGAGGTTTAACCTCCTTCAATTATAATTATTTGTTTGTGTTCAAGCATTTAGCTGTTTTTCTTACAATCACTCTTGTTTAAAATAAGTAACTATCTAGCAGACGAAATTTTAGTGTTTTCAACTCAAAAGTTGTACAAGAAAAATGGCTGATATAGGATACGTTATATTTTCTGAAATTGTATACAATAATTTGTGCAAAGCAGACCTTGTAGAAGTTTTGGTGCTCACACGACGCCATATTCAGGCTACAACTTCTTGTACAACTTTTTGTACAAGAAGCTGTGTTGTGTGTACCGGGCTTAAAGATGTGTAGGCACGGGTTCAGTACATTGAGTTTTGAAAATGGAAGCGAGGGTAGTAACTTCGGTTCTAGTCGTCACCTTTCGAGGAAGAGAAGTCGTAGTTGGGCTGCGTGTATTTTTACCTGACATCCGCAGCTATTCCCCTCCGAAATATATGACGTCACAAGAACTACACTAGCTAGAGCAATGGAATGAAAGTCAGACAAATACCGACATTCAACCACCATTAGATGGACTAGTGCACGTCTTGCATGCATGTTACGATCACTGCCATGTATGAGATTTTTTTTCAAACCCACTGATGCTTGAATTACATTTAAATGACTACCAGGAAAGTATTTTTGAAACATTAAATTAAATAAAGACATATCTTCAATCAAAGGCAAGCAGTGCTTGCCTTGCTTTCCCTGACGTGACGCCACTGAGTTGCACCCTCTAGCGGAACCCCCCCCCCTTCCCTAGAATAATTGGTTTTATACGTCTTTGGATGACACAATAGATAAATAAAAAAGAACAATAAAATATTAACAATAATTAATACAATAATTTAGGTCATAAATTCTTATAGTATTAATATTATAAACGTTATATATATATATATATATATATATATATAATANTATATATAATACACACTTGAGAATGACCGCGAATATATCAGGTGTTTTTAAAATAATTTTAAACTTAGTTCACCCAACTAACTAGAAGGTCCAGAACATACTAGCATCGCTTCCTTGAAAATAATCGATATTTTTATACAATATTTTAACCACAGCTATGAAAATGACCGCTAAAAATATATCGTTTCTTATTTTTTTACTTAAATAGTGGACCATGTAGTAGACCCAGTGATCTCTATATTATACTGGATGGGCATACACATACACATTGCCAAGGACCAAAGCGTGACGCTCAAGTTTATCGGTTGCTTCATTGTGGGGGGACAGGTTTAACTTTTTCTTTCAATGTTCTTATGAGAAAACATGTCTCTGATGAATAAAAGTGTTATTGTTTGAAAATAGTGAAGTATTATACCGCACTTTCCTGAAGAAACATTTACATTAAAGGATATACAAATTCAGTTTTACAGGTAATGCTGTACAAATACGAATACAATCTTTAATATTTTTAAATATGTAGTTATCATTAATGTTGTTTACAGTCTGCCAAGAATACAATTATATTTAAAGTTAGCTATTAGCTTGTATATTGGTTTCAGAAACCGTCTCATATTGAAAGTTCGATAAATATAATGAATAAGGTTTTCTTAAAACTTGATTACATTTGTTTGAATGACAAACTTTGTGTAGTTGCCATTCGTTCAAACTATCACTTAAGCTATAGGCTTTTAGTAAGTATTATTGTATTGTAAGAGCATAATTATTTTAAGGTTTATTCTGGCAAGAGGTTAACCTACGCTTGTACATTTCCTTGGAAGTAAAGAGTGTTGGGTCGCCATCCTGCTGAGAATAGCACATATCTCGCATCCTGTTGACGAGCGAGCACGGTGCGACCGGGCCTTCCTGGCTGGTAGAATATCGAGATCAGCAAGTTTAGGTGATAGAATAAGAGTTGTAGAGTGTTTGGAGCCATGCTGGGTGCATGTGGGTCGGTATCTAGCAACGAATGACTAACGACGGAATAAAATGTGATCTGGTAGTTCACCCTGCTGGAGGGTCGATCGTGGGTCTAGAGGAAAATTTGCGAGTCCCACTTTTGCGCCTGCTTGCTCCCTCGTCACGGGAGATCTACCCGGTTACTTATGTAGTAGTTTAGTCACCTGAATAGATTAATAAATATATATTATTGGACTAAATACGTAAGTCTCACTCCCCACGAACCACCCATTCCAACCCCTACCGATCGGGGTCCATCCCAACCATGTAAGTCCCTACGGTGCCGTGGTAGTGCTGTAGTTAGAGTTGGCTACTGGGCACCCAAAGAAAAGTAGTGACCTTATAGTATCACCATTAAAAAAAAGTTGGCTCATATATTATATATTCCTTTCAGAAATCATATTATGTTGAAAGTTTCATAACTATAATGAAACAAGTTAGCTAAAAGCCAGTGGCGTATTCTGGGAAAATTAATAGGTATGCTCTACTCTAAAAGCTGCAGGGAGGAGTCGGGGGTCAGAGACTCTTAACCACAGTTGGCCAAGAAGATAAAGAAATGCTTCCCCCTGGAAATATGTAAACATGAGTACCTCTATTTTAGAACAATTGATCTCAAACATTTATGTTTTTTTCGTACTCGCATTTTATCTAGGGAATCTTCGCATCTACCAACTACTCTCGTCTCTCTTTTTTGATTTATTTATATCTTTGTTTCAATATCCACCTTTACAGCCTATTACATATTCTGACTTCATAAAAGTATACCAGAACTATGCTCAAAACACACCAAAACGTGAAACTACTTATGATTATCATCCACTCAAGTTGTAATGGAATATCAAAACACAGCACACTGCAGTTTATTGCAATACCTAAATAATCTCAGATTTAAATAAAAATGTCAAGGCTAAGAGCTATGAGCACACTCCTGACTGTATAAGAGTGACATACACTATTAAATTGGTTGAGTGTAATTAAAAAGTACACACAGGTAGCATTTTCATTTTTCATTTATTTGAGGTATTAGCGTGCACTTTCTGGGCCAAGTGATTATATCAGCACACGACTTAACTTAAATCTAGTACAAACACAACACCCAGCCCCCCGGCCGTTAATTCATCATTGTGAGAGGGGAAATCCAAATTTTACCTATTTTTTTAGGCCATATCGAAAATCAAACCCGGAACTCTTAGCTCAGTGGTCAGGAAAACTGCCGACTGAGCTAAGGTGTTAGACTCACAGGTAGCAAACGCAAAGTGTGTATGTATGTATATATGTATGTGTGTATATATATATATATATGCCCAATAGGAAAAAATCTCCCCTTTGCTACTGTTGTCACAGTTTGCGGATCTAAATAGCTTCCGGAGTATAGTTAGGATTTAATAAATAGTTTTAGGTTTATAATTATTAATGCAATGTGAGTTGGACAATCCAGCTTATTCCTCCCACCAAGTTCTGATGGACGCTTGATCCATGTAGTACTTCATTTTACTCTTTATATATATATATATATAATTATAAGCCTCAAACTATCTATTAAATCCTAACTATACTCCGGAAGCTATTTAGATCCGTAAACTGACAACAGTAGCAAAGGGGAGATTTTTTCCTATTGGGCATACTTCTATATCGCTACGTCATTGGTTAATTCATAAGACAGTTACATCTGTAAATAAATTTAAATTTAACTTTTTCTGATCAATCATTTTAAAACTGTGAAATTACACTCCTAACTTTTGGGATTCCTTGATGTATAGTTATATAAAATCACAATGACTAATAATTAGATAATGTATGCTGCAAAAAATTATAAACATTATAAGCAACAATCAAAAGAACAAGGTTAAAACTCCATAAATACTTCATACTAAAAAACAAAAACACTGTCTAGCTACTCCCTACTACAGTTAAACTAGCTCCTCATTCTCCACCCTCCTAATCCTACTTCACCCGTGTATACTCTAGAATGGTGATAAATATGCTTGCCAAATACATCGTGATATATGTGCCTAGAATGATAAACATAATCAAATATGTATTTGTAATGTAATTATCGCATAGTATAAAGCTTGTTATTTATACGAGTATTTCACATATATTATTTGCATTTATTTTATTTTACTTTACTTGAGTTATACTATCTTAGTAAATAATCATTGTGATCTTGATTCTTGAATATTTGTTCAATAGTTAGCACACTGTTTTGCTTGCGATAAGTACTCAGCAGAGTCAAAGATATACGGGTCTGGCTACCCTTGAGTTTCAGTGATCAGACATTTAAGCCTAATGGCGTTAGTGTCATTACGAAATCACGCGCGCGCGAAATTTAAATTTTGAAGAGCAGTTTGAACCTCCAAGTTTACATTTTATGGTTAGACAGTAATTATTCTATCCCGAATGTGATAACTAGTGAATGAAAAAAATATTCCACATCAAATGATAACATACAAATTACAATTAATCATTTGCTCATCGATTTAAGATCATTTAAATTTGAAATACTGTATTATAAATCACATGGTAATTATTTGTTCGGTAAAATTTGATCATATAAACATAGCTATAAATTAGTATTTAAAAAATATATTGATGTATGAAGGGACTAAGGCATTAATCAATATTACCATCTAGCTCATAGAATCTGAGGGGATTTTTGATTTAATCCTGATGAGTAGCATTTAGGGTAATTTTTCTGAATACGAAAATCATAATCTTTCCTTCAATAAAGGGATAAGGCTGAATGCAAGAATGAAATAAACAAACGTGGAGAGTGAATGAGAATTGTAATTTTTGAGTGCATTTATAAAATATTAATTCACAGTCTAAAGTGTGAATGGTGTTAATTAGCTATTTTAGAGGGTACGTTCCTGCAGAAGGCTCAATACCCGGGCCAATAAATACAACTTGCCTTCCACTTTTACTCATTTCGTTCCTACATACAGTCTATAAAGTTTCAATATCGTTTTATTATTTAAAAAATTATATTTAAACATAGTAGTTTGGTACTTCCGTCTTTATAATGGCTCAGGTTTGTTTCCCGCCTTTAAGTAGACATTTTTCAAATACTATATTTGACTTAAGTGCCAAGACAATTATTGATAGTACCTATCATCCCGAAATATTATTTAATTAAACTACTGTAGTAATGTTACTTGCAGCAACATATCGATTGTTACTACCAAGCTGTAGTACAGTCATATTAAGAGAGTTAAAGACGTCAGGATGTGATCAATTTAAGTCTTCTATGAATAATTTAATACTTTTGAGGCAAGTGTTATTAAAAAAAACTAAACAAATAGTGTTACTTTTTAAATGTGATGTTGTCAAATACTTTCGAATGCAAATAATATAATTTTTAGTTTCTATCGATTCTCCATATCTTTATGAGTGTATTGATACCAAAAACTATCGAATTTATAATAACTAACAAAACTATGTGAAATATTTATGGGTAGGGTTTTTGAGCATCGTCCCCTTCTTACTTAACCTTTCTAACCTTTCGTGTGCAAATATATATCCTTCGTCTGAATTTTGATTCTAGTGATATGTCTGAATATTACAAAATCAAATCATATTAAATAGTCCTAGATTTGATTATGGTATCGTTTGCTTTGCCGTTTACTTGCAAATATAAATGGTGATTGAAATTTCTTAGTGATTTGCTGTTTTGAGAAAATACAGTGTTTTACTTGTAAAAGTTCCAGAGCACCATTCCCAATTAAAAAATAAACTTTTTTACTTTGGTATATAAATAATATCTGAAGGAATGCTTTAGAAAAATCACTGTTATAATAATTATAAATAAACATACAAGTAGCCAATGATGTGGTGGTAATTGATATCTAGCAGAGGTTTTTTAAATTGCAAACATTGATCAACCAATGTGGAAATAATTAAGAGACAAATTAATCTTAAATTATAAAAAGCAATTGCACACTTTCCTTTTGCAAAATTATTTCATCACTATCTGCTACAATCCACTATCGTAGAATATCTTTTGGCCAAAAATGTTTTTCACAAAATATATCATTAGATTTTTTTTTCTAAAATTCTTTTGACCAGATATCTTTCTTGTATTTTTTCTCACAATCATGTCTCTCTAAATTTGAGGGCGTATAAACGTTGACACGTCAGTTTTAAAATAATCTGGAAACTTACATTTATTTTTATTTTTAACATATGAAGCCATTTTGCAGAAATAAAATCTTATAAATCTGAACAGTTGCTGTTTTAAAACATCACAACTATCCACAACGATCACAACGCTTTCTCATATAGTGGCAAATCGTGCAACTAAAAGCTTCAAAGTCTGATCAACTTTTACAATTGGTTTTAAGTAGAGTGTTATAGGGGTTGTACTCAGCAGGCTCTGGGTTGTAAACACCCTAGTTCATCAGCCAATCTTTGTTGGCGTGGGGCAAGGGGGAGGTTTGCAATTCCATAGACATTGTTCAAGGTAATTAAAACTTCTCTAGCTTTGCCTGCTGTTTTCAAGCAGCAGGTCTGAGCTTCATAAGCTGGGTATGTAGAAGACCCTTTTGGAGGAATAATTACTTAAAACACAATATTATTGAATTATGAACAAATATTAGTTTACAAATTAATAATATATAGATACATTATACATGTATATTTATTCACAATTTAATCATGACTATTTACACAGTTTGCACAAACAACATTGAATTTAGAAACTAGTCCATATAATCATGGGTATGCGGTGCAGTACTAGCATACCCAGAAAATACGCCACTGCCAAAAACTGTATCACATTTGTTTGAATGACATACTTTGTGTAGAAGTCTTACGATCAAATTATAATTTAGATTATAGGTTTGTAGGAAGTATGGTATGTACTAAACACTGATTTTAGTAAGAATCCCAATCTGTAAGGCTTTATTTCGTACCAGAATACTTCATAAATATATAATATTTTTGTAGGATAAACAGCTATTTAGAACGGGAGTAGAAATTTCCTTCTGGAAAGTCTTTTATTCTACCTAATCACCACTATAGGGTAGGATTCTGTTACGAGATAAAGCCTTCCAAGCGAGCTTCCTTTAAAAATCATGGTATATATTAGACTACATCAACCTATTTAAAGGAAAAACTCACCAGTTTCAAACTTTTTAATGCTCTTCAAAGCTTTTACTAACATATTTATTTATTTTAACTAATCAGACATTGATGTATCACATGTATTCAATCAAATTAATAAACGATGTCAAAATGCCACATTGCCTTCTATGGGTGTAGGAGAGAAAGAAATACCTGAAAGTTTTTATCTCTCTTACACAATGGTATGCAGCCGACAGCTTGAAAATTTCAGCCACACATATATCCAATTATAATATAGAGATCAATGCGTAGACCATGGAGTTAGTGATGGGCATAATCGAGTGATTTTAAGAATCGAATAATCATTCGATTCTTTAAAAAATAATCGAATGAATCGAAATAATCATTCGAATGATTTTGAGAAGTAGTAAAGAGTTGGTAATAATCGGATGTTAGCTATTACTACTTCTTAAAAGTAGTTACTAGT
>CABFWO010009314.1:0-12665 GCA_902155825.1 Timema genevievae
CCCCCCCAACCCGTGAGAAATGATAGGCAAGGAGGTAACAAGAGTGGATATTTTATATAATGAGTTAATGACAATATAAATAATAGAGGTACAAGAACTCAGTGGAGTAGTAGTAGACAGATAATATCTTTACTCATAGAGAAAATTCTCACGGTTAAGCCAATAACGAAAATAAAAGAGCGTTAGCCCAACTTTAGATATGGCCAACGAGGAAATCAGAGAACAAGCTCAATTGTCTTAGTAACGCACAATTGTTACATATAGTAGACATAAACAGAACACAAGTGCCTTAGGGGCGTCAAACAGTACTCTAGTATGATACAAGGAAATCAAATTAACGTTAGGATGATTAGCCACACTCCAAAGGCGACTGCAAGAAAGACAAACTTAATTAATCCTACAATAGTAATATATAGTCATGCCCAAGTGACGAGATAACCTTCTAATACCCAACCTGTGTTAATGAGAAGGGAATTGTCAGAACATGACGACAATATATAAGTATAAATATCCCTAGCTCGCCTAGTAAGACGCCATTATGTGGCCTATAAGTTTCGTGACAAAGAGAATAAAAGTATATGTAGAATTTAACGATATATATATATTTAAAGAACTAACTTCTAGCCAACCCATGGCCTTTAAACTATGTAACAATAAACAATTTAAATTCAACATTTAGGTAAGGAGCAACCATTTTAGATCATTTAGTTAAAGAATATGAATATTCAATAGATTAACACTAAATCCAGAGCAATAGTCGTATCTAATAAGAAAACAGGATTTACAAAAAACTTAAGCCTAATTTAAAATGTTCCGCCATCACGTGGCGACCCTACAAACTCTATCATTAAATAATAGTTACATCAGCGTATAACCCTAACGGGTAGTAAGACGCGGTGCTAAATAATAAAAAATAAACAATTACGTCAATGTACATACTAACATAAAGGAACTTGCCCTCTAATGGCTGCAATGTCAATTTGTACCGCCTCACTCTCATACTATGCCGAGCTAATGGAAATTAGCTCACACAGTCAAGTGTTTCTGCCTCACTTCATGTAAACAACTCGCCATGTGTTATGGTAGAGTTTGGACTTCCCATGGCCTAGCTGAGGCAGTGGTTGCTTTCCGGGGTAATTTCAAATGAGCTACATTTAACTTAAATTGAGTGGTAAAATACAACAACAAAAATGTATTGGAACGAAATATGTCCCGTTTCCTTCCTCTTAAATGTCCGCACTTCACGCATGCGCACACACCTTTTTTTTATCCCTTCCTATTTTGGTCTGAATCGGAGAGTAGATGTTGAATATGTTGTACTAACAAACAGGAAGACATAAGTATTTATAGTCACCTACTAGACAGTCATATATCTAGTTACTTTCAGCGTGTAACCGACTAAGAGCAAAGAGTGCCGAGCAGAGGCGCTATGGCGTCGTCTGGACCCGCGACAAGGGTTAGTTGCAGCTAGCCCCCGCCACTCCATAGATATCCTCGTCAATATTCTACGCAGCTGGTGTACTTCGTGTGGACATTCAGCCCGTCTACTAAGATTAGAAGACTGCAACCCCCGCAGGGATTATAGTTTCGTTGCTGTTAGCTAATGTGCTAAGTATAATTATTGTCGCTAGCCATGTGCTAGCTTACATCTAGATGTGTTTGAGTAGACGCTTAACGTCTCAGCCACACATGAACAATGTATTTAAATCATGGTAGGATTTGATCAGGTTTATGGCCAGGTGTGCCTATCTACAAATTGTGGTGCGTTGGTTCCTTTAGAACCAATCTTGTGTAATATAGTTCTATATTTATTTATTTATATATATTGAGGGTACAGTTACGGGTATTGGCTTTCAGATGTATCGTGGGTCAGCTGTGGCTGGTTTGTTTAGACTACTAATTCTATTAAATGAATACATTGTTTGCTAATATTATGTGTCACTACATACGGCATAACCATTGTTTCGAAGAGCGCTTAACGACATGATGTTGTTCTAGTCGTTGTAAACTAAACTTAGTCGCTTGAAAGTAATTGTTTTTTTGATGAGGCTATCTCATGTCTATAGTCGCTGGGGGAACGTCAACTCTAGCTAATTGGGTGCTATTCTCAGTTTGTTATTGACCTAATTAGGTCCTTCTACCCTCTTAATGGGCTCTAATACTCTAAGTTATTGTGTTCTCCATTTGACGCTCTTGGCTTGTAATGTCCTCGCTTGACCTCTACACCTCATTTATTTGATTCTATTTTTGTACCCTTTAGACGGGTTCCTTAAGCTCTGTGCTTGCTATGGTAAGGCATCCTATGTACAACTTTATTATATCTTTTGATCGTGAGCTCTGTCATGGTGAACCACGATTGTGACAGCTATGTCATAATTGGGACTTGTTAATCCCTAACTTATGGGAGTTGGTACGCACCCCTTTTTGTGGCCTTGACGTTAACGGAGTAGGTTAACCAAACTAAAGGGGCTAAAATCGTCTGGGATATAGTTCTCTAGTCCCTGAGATTTTTATATATATAGAAAACCTGGAGCTATGAGTTAACGACCGTACCTATGAGCACAATCTTAATACTCCCCAGAGTCTTTAGTTTCAATCTTTTCATATGTATGCTTTGCACTAAATTGGTAGCGCCCTTAAAGATCATACGCTACCAATATTGTCAGTGTGTTACCTTAATTTAGTTGTTACTTACTTTAAATACCTGACGCTGATAACTAAGTACAATTAGCAGGAGGATGCGATCATTATCTCATAAAGCTCTATCAAAAGGTGACATTTCAACAGACCATCTTGTAACTAGCCTGTTATATAACACACCTACTGGATCTGATTGATTCCATCAAATGTCTTAATTGATAAGACTGATGAAACCTAATGAACTTTCTTTATGTGAACTTTATCTTTGCCGTTTGTATCTACCTACTAAACTATTGTAAACCATGTATTTTATTCTTTGTATTTATGCAACCTGCCTTACATATTAAGTCAGGTTCAACTCTATTTAGTTACGGCCAAAATAGACTAAAAAGGAGAAGGGTGGGACTCAAGGAAATAATTATATAAAAAAAAGTGAAACATTTGCAAAATTAAGAAATATTTGAATTATTTATTCACAGTAACAAATAATGTTAAAACAAGTTGCATGGCCTTACATGTCAAACTGAAGTGTGTTGGAAAACAAATATATATAGTATTATATAAACTTGTCTAGAAGAAACAAATGAAATAAACAAAATTGTTGCTATAATTTAAAGAAAAATTTATTTATGATATACAAGCCTCTAATTCACCACAGTGAATTAAGATCAAACAAAATTAGTATATAAAGCTTAAAATTTAAATATTACAAGGATTGCAAAGAGCTTAAAGAGCCTCTTTTAAATGATTTACAACGCGTCAGATTCACACCTGTGAATACAGACAAATCAGTTTTAAATTTAGGGAAAAAGTTTAAATTTAAATATCGCACCAGATATTTACTTAAAGTTTTAACTCATAAATATTTTACAAGATCATAAAGAACTTAATGAGTCTCTTTTAAATGGTTTAATCCGCGTCTGATTCACACCTGTGAATACAGACAAAACAGTTTTAAACCCTCCTTAACCAAAAAAAACATAGAAGGAGGCCCAAATGACAAAATAAAAAAGGGGCAATAGGAGTGAGTGGTTGGAGTTCTGACTTTTGAATATCTGGGGACGAACATTCGATACTCAGAGCACGCAACTCACACCAGCTGCGGGAATAATATCTAGACGGCCTTCCTCAAAGTAAATCAAAAATATATAAACATATAATTATATGTTCAAAAGAAAAGATAGGGAAATACACAAAAACTTGAAGATATTTTGTTGACATTTATTCATGAATATATTTACTTGAATATATGAGTATAAAAATATGAATATGCATGAGACAATAAATAGAGAAGCTAATGAAATTATTCTGATAGCCGTAGAGTTAGTACACAACTATATCCATTATGAATTAGAATGCTTCTAGTAGAGAATAATTTTAAAGTTAAATACGGCTTCAAGCTCAAAACCATCATATAAGCAAAATTTAATAATAACAATCTATTTCTTTCTGAACTGACAAGTTTGCAAATTTACATAATTTCCGTAAAAAGACAATTACAAAATTATATCTCTATTAACAATTTATCAAATGAGTCCATAACTTCCCTCATTATTTCTTACTCCTATACACACCACCCTAAACTATTTGCATAATAATAGTAAGTTCAACAGATCATTCCCAGAATACATATTTACTATTAGCGAAACCTGTTTCATTACCCAATAATTAATTATCTAAGAAAACTTTCCGATCAAAATACCAAGATTAGCGTTTAATGTAATTTTCTTTCTTTTATTAATTAGATAAGAAGCTATCATCAAACTAACTGACATTTCCAAAATAATACAAGTATCAACATTTACAAAAATCTAAGTAGGCCTATCGATATCCAAGTATCAACATTTACAAAAATCAAAGTATCAATATCCAAGTATCAACATTTACAAAAATCAAAGTATCGATATCCACGTATCAACATTTACAAAAATCTAAGTATCGATATTCCCACAAACATCTAAGTATCGATCTTTCCACAAAATCTAAGTATCGATATTTTCTAAAGTTTCTAATTGATCCAAATATCGATATTCACCTAAACTTCGATATATTTCATACTCGACAAAACTTAAAATCGACATAAGATTTACATGACATATAATTTACCCATTTTAAATATTTTAAATATGGCCGAAACGAGAATTTTGAATTATATAAAATTAATATTAAGCCAAAATTGAATTTGTTCTTACATTTTATCAACATGAAGCCTCAGCTTCTCATTCCCTCAATTAAGACATGACCAAGAGTGACGACAAGTTGCCCCGTCGCCACTATATATACATGAAAACCCAGAGAACATTGGAGAACGGGGTATTAGGAGTGGGAAGACCTATGGATCACCAAGGAAGGGATGCGCATGACCACAATTGCTTCCACTATATTCTCCATGGAACTGGACCTTTCTAAAATAAGGTAGAACAGTATATCTTCACAATTACGTTCTTTGGAACACTTTCACTACGCAGCCAGTGGGCGCAGTTCGAACCTTGAGGCGGACGGCCAGTTTTTATCACGTCTCGGCTAAGCTCGGTCGTGTTTGTTATTATTTATCTCCGACACGTAGTGCACCGAAGCTAGGATGGTGAAACCGGGTAAGTTTTATACTTTTCTTGACATGACTTTTCTACTCTTGTAGCCAAATGCTACAAAGGACTAAATTTAAATTTAAATATCGCACCAGATATTTACGTTAAGCACAAAGGTTTGACTTCCCGACTAAACTCAAACCTTCATGGGACCATTACCGTCATCACTTTTTAAAGAATTAAATAAGATTCCCACATTTAAATTTCTAAAATTATCATTTAATTTTTGACTTGAGGCCGGTTACTTACTACAAGCGCCCACTGGTATTTGTATACTTGAAAGTAACTGTAGAAGATGTCACCTTACTAGAGTTGAAACCAAATAATTCACTTCTATCACAGTGCCTTTACACACGCTGGGCTTCAGGCACAATACTTAACCTGGAAACAACAGGCTGGAATGGATTTATGGAATGAGCTTGTAGCAAAGTTATTTTGTTTGATGTGTCAGCAGTTAATACACTGCTATTCGTTAACCTTGACCCTAGTAATCCGTCCACTATATACACCTGCCTCTTGAATGCTGCTGAAGAATGCACTCATTATGGTCAGTCACATGTCATTGTAACATTTACCAAACTCTATTTTTCAAATCATCAAAAATAATCCTAGCTACCTCATCTGAAGGCACTCTTTCCAAAGTGATAGTACGTCTTGGGGGTTCCATCTTCCGTTATCTTTTATGGGCAGTATTGACTACATCATGGCAGAAAGCGGGCTTCAGAACCGTTGGGAAGCAATCTACGCAAAACAAATAATGTGATACGTATGCTGAATGTCAGGGTATATTTAAAAGTTCTTAGAGCACATTTTCTTATGTATCAAGCCCTCGCAGCACTTGTTTTTGACTCTTGTGAACTTGAGGACAAATCGATAGAAGAAGCACAGTTTTGTTACCAGCGAATACTCGGTAGCTCTTTGAATGTCACAGACGGGGAACCTAATGAAGTTCTTAGAGGAGTGACTACTCTATTTCTTGAGCAGTTTATTAAATCCAGTGCTAATGGGAGAACAGGAAAACTGTGGGTACAATATATGCAAATGGTTCAAATCATCATGCTTTTCACACGAGCTGAGCGGTCTGGTGATTGGGGGCTTCACATATACAGCGTTCAACAAGTTCTTCCTTTCTTGCACACATCCGAACACTTGAATTATGCCCGTTCAGCCCATATTTACTTACATATGATGCTTCGACTTCAAGACACATTACCATCCGATGAGTATAAGAAGTTTGTTGATGGTTACTTCACGATAAGACGTTCAAAAAAGTTTTGGTCAGTCATCTGGAGTGATATGGCCATAGAATAAATCCTCATGCGCGCAATGAAATCATTTGGAGGGTTAAAAACTGGTAGGGGCCTTACTCCTGCAATGATTGCTCGGTGGGTCCATACCATGCCTTATAATTCTCGGATAACTCACACTATTAAAACATTCTGTGGAGTTGAGTATGTATTCAATTTCAGATCAGCATGTAGATCTAAGAGATTCACGTCGAGGTCATGACCAACATAACATTCAAATCTTGGACTAGTGGCTTCGCCTTCACAGCCCGTTTCAGCGAGCATCTCCACTGTTAACATCGATCTCTTCTGAAGTGGTGGCAGACAACTCCACCAATTGCAACGAAGCAGAATAAATAGGCAAGTTATTGATAAAAAACTATTGGGCAAACATTTAATGCATTAACACTTCACAGGAAGAACTCTGTGAAAGCATTGGCTCACATGAGTAAATCAATCAAAGTACATGATAATGAGATTGTAGTAAATCCCAGTCACTTGTTCCACAGAATTGTTTGTGTAGTAAGAAGTGATGAATATCTTATATTATACCTGCAGTACGAGTGATCACCTCGGCCACCATCACTTTTTGATGAAATATCAATCAGAACGGGCAACAAATCTTCTCTAGTTCCAGTGCTTCAACAATATGCACCTCCTGATGACAAAGTTCCTGATGGTGCTTACTTTACAGTGGATGGAGGCTATCTCTTATACCAATTTGTTAGGATTCGTCAAAGCACTTACAGACAGATACGCCAGCAAGATGTTGGCATTGTGATGAGTACATTTGTCCAATGTCATGTTGTTTTTGATGGGTAAGATGTTTCTAGCACCAAGGACTACGAGCATTCCATAAGAAATGAATCATATGATTCAGCCAACATGATAGTTGAAAATGATACTATAATACCAAATTCTCAAAAGGACTTTCTTGTGAATCCTACCAACAAAACCAGATTCATAACACTACTGATGGTATATCTTAAAGCCGCAGGCTGTCACGTTACCCAAGCTAATTCTGACGCAGACACCCTTGTTGTGTGCTCGGCTCTACAGAACATCCAGTCCAACATATCTATAACGGTTGAACAAGATACAGATCTTCTCGTATTGTTGAGTTATCCGGCTACATGTAGTGTATTCATGCTGATTCCTGGAACAGGAAAGAATCCAGATTGTAGTTTTAGAATCAATAAACTGAAAGAAGGTTTAGGTGAAGCGGCACATTTTCTTCTCCTGTTACATGCATTCACAGGATGCAATAGAATTTCTGCAGTTTATAATAAGGGAAAGATTCAGTTTTGAAGAAGCTCCAAGATGACATAGTGCTTCGTCAAACTGTCAGTATCTTTAATGCCAATGAGTCTCCTCAAGACGTCATTGTAGCAGCTGGTGAACATTTCCTCCTTAAAATATATGGAGTGAGTAGAGAAACTGACCTTAACATTGCAAGACACCACATACAACTAAGAACAATTGCCAAGCAATGACTCAATGCAAATTTTAACCTCTCCTTCCTTCCACCTACCAAAGCAGCAGCCCGCCAGCACTCTTTCAGAGTTTATCATCAAATTAAACTGTAAAAGGGTGTGACATTACCAGAATAAAACTGAGGCTGGAAACATGATGCTAGTCAAATCCTTGTCTCTATACCAACTCTTCAAGATCCTGCTCCTCAAAGCGTTCTGAAGCTGATTTGCTGCAACTGCGAGGTCAACTGTGAGAAATATTGTGTTTACCGAAGAAGCTCCTTGCCCTGTTCTCGGATGTGCTGCCACTGCGCTGGAGTAAGATGCAGTAATGCACCACCGGTCTCCAATGATGATCAAGACGACCTGACAAATATGGATACTTGTGAAAATGTAGAGAATACTAACAATAATGATTAATGATACCGTTTAAAAGCTCTGTGACCGTATAGTTTACTTAATTGTGTGTGTTATAGTACCTATTTATAGCAAAGGGTTTTGTAACTTGTTCTTACTTTAGTTCTTAAGGGCCTGGTCAATGGTCATTGGAAGTGAAGTCACATCAGCGACAGCCCCTAGTTTACGGTATCAGAAGAAACCAATTGAGTTATTCTTTGTCTTCGGCGGCTCAGTCAGCCCACAGTGTTGCCAGAACTATCAACACTTTAGAGCCCACCCCCTTCCCTTCATCAATCTAAAGAGTGAGGCCAAGTTAGTAAGCAAACAAAATAAAGCTATAATCCTCTGAAACCTCTATCGCAGGTAGCAATCACCTATGTAGTAAGGGGCGTGGGGGTAGAGTCTAAGCTTGTACATAGCCTTGCCGAGAGTTATTAGGGGAGAGTACCTAGGATTGTCACAAATAGAAGACAAGTCACAAATGTCAACTGGTTTGGTCTTTCATTGAAATTCATCCTGGCCAAAGCATACACGAATTGAAAGTTTTCTAGCTCTCAGATATGTTCATTCGTAATCAAATTGGGGTATGGTCTGGTTTGCCAGTGATGCGGAGGTCAGGCATCAAATCCTACCCGGATGTGTGTCTACAAAGAGTGTTTTTTTTTAATGTTTCCCCCTCTACCTCCACGCAAACGTGGTTACAATGTCTCTAAATTTTACCTTGCTATTTCCTATACCCTATTAGTGTATTTAAATGGGTATAGAGATCAGACAAGTGGTTATACACTATAGGAAAAATTATAATATTAAGACGCGGTGCTAAGAATAAATATATAATGAAGTGATAGCCTAAAGTCTCTTTGAACTTATACCATGCCAGAACTGTGAATATGCATTAAATTACTAAATTAATAACGAATAATTAAATCAATAATAAATATTAATTAATAAAATTGTATGTACTATTTAATAGTAAATACAATTTTATTAGTATGCATACATTTTTACATTAAACATGATATAGTAGGCTAATGTTGATTTATTATAAAACAACATTTTATTGGATCAATAATTATACAAATATTTTAATTTTTTCATTACTAAAATATTACTTACGACACTTAATGAAAAATAACAACTATATATTGGTAATATTAGTATAATGCAAATACAATCAGAATCGCAAATTACACTAATGAAATACTTTTATTTATTATTATTATTATTATTATTATTATTATTATTATTATTATTATTATTATTATTATTATTATTATTATTATTATTATTATTATTATTATTATTATTATTATTATTATTATTATTATTATTATTATTATTATTATACGCACTTACGCTAATGTGTAATGGTAGGGTGATTGTGAGATGAAATGGAGGACCTACAGTTTAACGTGGGATCCGAACCACGGTGGAGGCCTGACATTCCACACATTCACAAGTTGTGATTAATACACATCTTGTCAGAGGTGAAGGTAGGGTTTGGCAATTAGATAAATCTGTGCCGGGATTGAGGATTGAACCCCGGATCCCAACTCAGAAGTCCAACACCTTACCCCTAGACCACCAGGTCACCAGGTATCTATATTATTATTTACTGAATAATTAGGGTCTACTTGTAACAAGTGTTGGTATTTAATGTATTTATCTACACCTGTACGCTTAGAGGCTTATCTGGGTTATGGAACTGACAAGGAGATCCCGGATAGTTCAATAGGTACAGAAGTTAGCAAGTAGAGCTGAATGACCAGGGTTCAAATCCCTGTTCTTTCGTAATTTTTCTATCCTTACACAATCGCTCCATCAGAGTGTCGTCTGAAAATACATATTGGTCTTATTTAAAATAGTTTAAGAAATACTAGAGTGGGACTCATCATACGCATAATTGGAAACGCAGACTGAACGTCAAGTTCCTCTAGTGTGATTTGCTGATTACAGCAAGGTCCGCATTCGAATCCCGGGAGGATTTAATGAGTGTTTCTTTTCCTGAACGGTTATCACTCTTCCTCCACACAACTATAAGTACACTTTCTCTAAACTCTACCTTCACCATCTTTACACACCCTTTGAGTATTAATTACAAGTGTGTATAGCCCGAACAGGTCTCAAGAAATGGGGTGCAGGGGGGAGATATAGACCCATACATAGATTCCAAAATTGGAGTTTAGGTCAAGGAATGTGTCTTTGTAACATCTTGAGTCACTCGAATATACTCGTGTAAGCTATCAACTGTATCAACAGTAAGTAATGAATAAATTAATGTACACAAGGCAATAATAAAATATATCCGATTATACATTAGAGTTTCCAGGTGTAAAATAATTATAAACCTGTATATTGTATTAGAGTGTTTAGGGCTAGTAATAAATACATTAAGGATTGGATATAAAATTAGGGGGAGTTAAATTGTTTATGTAAAATCACCCTAATTTCTTAAAGTAACAAGTTTCATGGTCGAGTAGCGACAATTTTCCAAGTGACTTGTGGCATCTAAAGGGGTTTTAGCCATTTTGACGGATTTTGTTTGAATATTTTCGGGATCAGATTTTTATGCTGGACATAATTTTAGTGTAATATTAATATATCTTTATTTATCTAAAATAAATTAATATAAGGGTTGTTTAGCTACGATGAATGATATACAATTTTAATCTTTTTGAAATTGATCTTGAAGATTGAATTCACATTATTAGTTTTTCATGATAACATGATAATAAATAATTTTAGGGTAGCTTAAAAATCATTTATTTTTGAGAATTTAAATTTGGTTAAATAACCATATTTGAACAATTTGGTTAAAATTTTATTAATAAAGAGTGTTTATTGTGAGTAACAAGATGGTTTATTTGTTTTGATGAGGAAAAAATATCTAAGGATAGATAGTTTACTCAAAACCTACTTTTGAAAATTTTGAAAATTATATTTGAAGCTATAATACTTACACAATATGAGAAAGTTTTTGCGATTGTGTCGTACAATTTATTTACTATACTATTTCATGTATTTATTTTAATTTTATTGTTATGTTTATTTTATTTTAATTGCTTACCTGTAGCTAAAAAGATAATGGAAGTTACTATTGGTGAAATGATCGAGTGACACATTTAATTTCATGTCACCCACCTCGGTGGCCGCATGGTCTAACACGCTACTCTCACAGTAAACTAGACTGACAATGACGGGGAGATCGAAGTTAGTGTCTCGGTCAAGTGTACTGAAGGGTTTTTCCAAAATGGTTTACCAATCTCCCTTCTCGCAAATGCGGGTACACTTCCTATAAATATAACCTTCCTAAACCCTAAAACCATGAGCGTAATTAGTACATAAGCGTATAACCCGAATGGGTAGTAAGACAGTGATAAAAGAAATAATTTCATATCGAATAATTTATGTTGGCCATTCACGTTTTTTTTACACAATATAGAGTGTATATGTTGTATGTATGTATGTATGTATGTATGAAGTACACTATTTCACACAAATCTTTTTTTGTTTCATTAAAAATATATTTCTGTCCATGGAATGTGTATTCCAAATAGCTTTTCATATTAATAAGTAAATGTTCTTAGGGCTGATTGTATAATGTATAATTTTTTTTATTTCTGGGTGCTACTTATAACACTATATAATGTAAAATATTTTTATTTAAAGATACTTTATACTTTACTATCATCTCTAAAACCGTCTTAACTCAAGCTTGTATTTGTTTAACTAATTTAAAATTCGCATACGTAAATTGATTAAGTTCCATTAGTTTTAGTTTGTAAAACCATTTGTAGACCCTATATTTTCCTATTATTGTGCCTCAAAAGTTTTACAAGTCAAATGAAAAAAGATATATAATGTAATATCCACCTTTTTTTAAAGTTTGGGACCACATAGAACGTTAGAGCCATCATAATCTTGAGGCCGAAAATGTCCATGATTACCACAATTTCTTTAGCCTATGAGAAATTAAAATTGCTAATATTTTTAATCAATAGTATTCTAAATAGTGTTAAGTACAGTAAGGGTAAATAGTTTAAAAACAAAAATAGGTCTGTATTCAATTATATAGATTTACTATTACTAACTAAAGGCGCGTCCACACTATGCCGCGGTTGGCCGTTGGCACTGCCAGGTTGGCAAAGCCACTACTATGTAGACGTGGCCGCTAGCATGTGCCGCCGATCCAACGGTGTGCCAACGAAAATCGCTTGAGTGTCGGTCTACTACAAAGAAAGCCAATGAGAGCGGGGAGTGGGGACGTGCCAACCGCTGGC
>CABFWO010009315.1:0-12664 GCA_902155825.1 Timema genevievae
AAGTGTTACGTAACACAGATCTTATACTCAAATTACAATGTTGAAAAATAATATTATTGTTCATGTTTTCACCTTTGATAAACATATTTATAGATAACTTCCTAATATCTGTGGCGTTGAAAATGCAAGTTTAGCACTTACTTTTTGTCTATCAATATTTCGAATGCATTTAGGTGTTATTGTCTGCCCGAGACTATGAACGCCAAGCACATTCGAAAACACATATTTTCATGCGCATGACATTGACATGTTTATACTCACAGGCACTTGTTTAGATTTGTCCAATCTACTGACCCCTCACGTGATTTTGGTTGGATAGCAGCTGTCAGTTGAAGTGGCCTTAATTTATAAGTATAGTTGAGTTTGAGTATAATTCTTTTACATTTTTAGGCCGTGAATAATCGCTTGTGTTTGTACAAATACAAAAATAATTTCTTCAAAAGGAGACGAATTGTTCATTGCTTGCGTATAAAAAGCGATATCCAGAAAAAAAAAACTGCGGAAGAGTCTCAAAAAGATGTTGTAGTGAATGCTACAAAATTTATCTCAAGGCAAGTTTGAAGAGTCCATCAATAGAGTTATTTCTTCGTACCAGCAGCATGTTATGAAAAGTAAAGCTTCAAATATCATTAATTATTTTCAAAAGGTAGGTGAATTAAAGCTTATGCCTTTTCCCTTCTTATAAATTAGTGTGTATGTATATAAATGCAACTATTATACACCCGCTATGGTTGCCGAACTGTCTAAATTGTCATTCTCTCAGTAGACTAGACGGCTGATGTTGGGGATATGGGGTTCGGATACCATTCAGGTCTACTGAGGGTTGCTTTTACTGAATGGTTTCCCACTTTCCCTCCATACAAATGCTGGTAGATTTTCTTTAAAATTCTACCTTTTTAGTATAAGCTACATTTTGTAGGGTGGTGTAGTCTAATTGTAGTTATCCTAGTTATTTTTTTACTATATTTATCTAATAGAGTAGAAATGAGGAAGGTATAATTTTAAAGGTAATCTACCCTCATTAACGTGGAGAGAGATTATACAACCATTTAGGAAAAGCCACTCTGAGTATACCCGACAGGTATCAAACCCCGATATCCGCTCCATTGGCCATGTAGTTTTTTTAGAGTGAAGCAGGATCCAGGATCAATGTTGGAACTACATGAGTCTAGGTATTGATGAGTTAACTAAAGTAAAATTGTAGATTAATCCAAAATATAATTTAGAAAAGTTGTATATATAGAATTGTTTGGATAACTCTATATGATGATAATATGACTATCATAAAAAGTGCACAATATTAAGAAAGATGTCTTCCCCCAGTGTCAAGCATCGGATGTGGACACTTTAACATCATCATGAAACGTCACTATAGAAAAGGGCCATCCTACTCAGCACATAGTAGTGCCGTCTGGCTCTTACTCAGATCGCAAACCTGACATCCATAATATAAATATAGCAGAGGTTTTTCCTCGTGAACATGAGAAATTTGAGCTCTACGTCTTTATGTCTGTACTTGTCTGTCTTATCTGTTTGTATGTGTAGCTATCCGCACATAATAATACTCTCTGAAATCATTTATGTTCAAGATTTAAAATGTATTTTAAGAATAATAATTCTGAATCCGTCCTTTAGTATCACTAACTTTCCTATGAAATAATGCCATTAATTCTTGGTCAGAAAAGTTACGTAACACAGGTGGGAGGAGGGGGTGCTAGGCTAAATGTCTACATGGTGTTACATGGGGGGAGGGGGGCTAAAAAGTTCAGAAAAAAGCGTTACGTGGTTTATGGACGACCCCTTGACTAATAGAGATAAAGAAACATGGTTATCTACCCCCATTTAATCTAATCTCTTCCACCCTACCTGCGCGGCCGAGTTCCACCAGTCCACCGACGTATTCTTGCGCGTGTGTTTGTCCGAGCGCTGTATTTGTGTATTATATTTCAAGTTGTTATCCCTAACAATGAATGATACTGTGAACAAAACGTAAAATTGTAGAGGAATGCTTGTTTTTTAAAAAGGAATGGACGTACAAGTATTTTTTTTTCCTGTTGAAAGTAGTGTGGTGTGCCTATTATGCCATGAGAGTGTTGCTGTTTTTAAAGAGTACAATTTGAATAGACATTTTCAAACTAGGCACAGTAAGTTTGGAAGTAATTGATCAGAAAGTGAATTACAGCAAAAAGCTACTAAATCAAAATGACATCTACAAACTGTAATCCGCACAAAATGCTAAACTACAATAAAGGAATCCGAAGAAGATAATTAAAACTGATGTATTTAGTAATAATATCGTTTGGATTCTACTTACATTACGTGGATGTTCCTGGATACGATCACCATGCTTTCACCAACTGTTTTGATAGCATGGCGGAAGCAAAGGCGTGGCAGTTTCAACGCACGTCTAACTTCTTGACCTCAAAATTGAAGAAATACATGACGGTCCTTGGTTCATCGCAAACGATGCCGCGAGCTATGACCACTACGCCCCTAGCGGACTTCTTTGGCAACTCTTTCTCCACCGTTTCAAAACTCCCTCTCCCGTCCTGCCCTATTCCATTGTTTATCTTGCCCAATTTTCTAGTCAAGAAAAGAGTATATAACGAGGGACTCCTAGGTTCACAGATTGTAGTTCAATCACTTGGATATCGTCGAAGAAGGAAACTCTGCTCCAGCACCTGTAGAAGATACTGCTGACAGTGATGGTTGGGTCGTGGGTGTCACCGCCTCGACGTTGAGGGAATCCTGTCTATTGATACAAGTATTCAGCTATTTTCCAAGTCCTTCAGACTTGTTGAGTTAGTCCATATGACTATGTTTCTTAGGAGCTTACTGTAAGCTTCCTCTTCTCCATGAGTTCTATATTCCATTTTAAGTCCTTATGACTTCACAATACATTATGGTGCCGTGAACGTCATGCTCACTTGTTCAAATTTTGTATGGCTACAACCAGGTTGTCTAACGCCTTTATTTGAGGACCTAGCTAGGTCGGTTTCTCACAGCTTTCTTGTTGCCGCACCATTTTCGGTGATATTATTTTGGGTGCGCAAAGTGCGGAACACGGCTAAGTTTGTATGGTGGCCCGCACANGCTAAGTTTGTATGGTGGCCCGCACAGATAGTATTTTCTTTCGCCCCTTGGTTGGCGCTTCTTATGATTTAGTATTTAATGTTGGTATATACTAAACTTGATGTTTACCCCATGCAGTGGTTAGTGACATAAATGTACTATTGAATGCTCTGGCAGTACCCACTGGGAAAGGACCGGCCATAGTACTATCTAGTGTAGACACCTGGTTGCCTTTTAGCCATTTACTGATTTAATGGAGAGTCCGTCCTCTTACAATATCTGAAACAGTTATTTATTACAAGCCAAGCCAGCTAGCTAGGACGAGCTTCGGTTAGTAACTCTAAAATTATAGGATCTGTTGTCACATCTTTATTTGTATCTAATTCACCATGTTTTTATTTAGACCCTTCTGGTGGAAGTCAGGCGTTAGCGCGACATTGTTGGAATCCAATACTCTCTGTATTCGTAACGTCCTTTTGACCGTTGCCGTGTCGTCTTGGACACGTATTCTCCCGAGCCACGGGAAGTTCCTATAATTTCGGAGTTGTTAAATCCTATCTTATTTACCAGTTTAAAACGTAATATTGTTCATCTAAGAGTTACTAGTTTTCCTTTGCCTATCTAACGGACTTCAACCACTGTTATTATTCTTTGGTCCAACTTTCTATTTTCTTTTACCAATTGTAACCCGATATCAGCTTTTATGTTATTGTATAATAAATCTATTTTTGTTACCTATTTAATTCTTTCTCACTTATAAAATGTTTTCACTGTCCACATTCGGTAGAGAGACAACCATACAAGAGGCTGCCACAAAGGCAAGTTTTGTACTTGCTCATAAAATTGCCAAAAATAACAAAATTTTTGTGAAGGGGAATTTTTAAAGGACTGTATGCTTGATGCTCCTGATATTGACTGCCCAGAAGTCAAAACAAAGATTGAAGCTATATCGTTGTCAAGGGGAACTATAGTGCGTCATATTGATGCCATTTCACATAATCTGCCAGAAGAGATACTTGGGGCTGGTAAGTAATTTGAGTGGTACTCATTGGCGCTAGATGGGAGCATTGACATACAAGAAACCGCACAACTGCTTGTGTTTATCAGAGGAATTGAGTATAATTTTACAATTACAGAAGAGTTGTTATCAGTTGAACCATTGAAGGATACCACAATTGGCCAAGATTTGTTTGAATGTGTTGAAAACTGCTTGGATGGATCTGGCTTACCTTGTAATAAGTTGGCAAGCATTAAAACAGTCCTTATTAAGGTGGTCAGAATAATCTTCACACGTCAGATTCGCTTTATATTGACAAGTTTATTATTTTTGTCTTTAATGAGCTTCCCCACTAGTTTTTTTTAAACCAAGTAACCCCTGTGTTCGACGTTAGAGTCCTCAAAAGAAGACAGACAACCCCTCAAGGAGGTAGGATATATGTCACTTTTTACAGCAAGATCTTATTTTTACTCCCCTATCTTACTGAAGCCTGGTTTTGTAGTAGGAGGGAAAGGGGGAGGGGGTGAGTAGTGCAAAACATCGATGTATCGTTTATAAACATCGACGTTAACATCGATGTTTAAATGAGTGATACATCGCCGATACATCGACGACAAAATGACTAAACATCGACATCGTTCAATCATCTCCCTTCCTACATTCATTCCTTCCATTTGTGGATGTTTTGCTGTCAACACGCGTTGACTTGACACCTAGCGTACCTAACCTAAAAGTACTTGTTAGCCGTTTTGAGTGGTTTTTAAACTTCAGTAGTGCTAGTAGTGATATATGTGAGTAAAGTGTTATGTTTATAATATCTCTATTATTTTATATATTTCAATTGAGTTAGGCGCTTCGGTCAGTATGTTTATCAACGATTTACCTACCTACTGATTTCTTGTTAGCTTGTGCACCCCATGGTGCCATGACACTTTGTACACGTCTATTTTGTGTTTGTATGGGTAAATAGGGATGCTAGCATAAAAATATTACCAATTATTTGGGGTAAAATATATACTTGTGTGTCGAATTTTATTAATGAAACTTTTGACTAAATGTAGTTTCTATTTCAACTTATGTAATTTAATTAATATTATGTAGTCATTTTTATGTCAAATAATGCCTTGATTAATATATTATGCTTGTGTATCATTGTTTTAATTACTTTTAAGTTATATTTATTTTATAATTATCTTCATTTATCCTAAAGTTAAAATCCTAGAATGTGTTTTATTTCTTTACAGATCACAATGCCACCCAATAAATTGAAAAGCCAAATTTTGAACTATTTCAACAAAATTAGTGACAAAGAAGCTGTGTGCAAGATATTTAATAAGAACCTAAAAATTTCTGGCAATACAAGCAATCTTCGTGGTCATTTAGAAAATGTACATTCGCAGCAGTGGCTAGATGCGGAAATACCTAGAAAGACGCAAAAAAAATGTTGGTGCCATTACTGCTTATATGAAAGTAGATGCCGCAACGTCATCAAATAGAGATTTAAATAATGTCGTTTCTACAGCATCAACATCGGACAGTGACCCAAATATCTATTCTTCCACCAGTGTTGTCAGTACTTGCAACTAGCATTGTTCTACCTAAGAAAAGTTTGCATACGCAACCAAACGTTGATGACTTGATAAATAACATAAAAAGCATAGCCACACAGGACGGAGCTAGATCAAAGAAAATAACTGAAGCAATTGTGAATTTTATAATCATGGATAATAAACCATTTTCCACTGTAGAATATAAAGGCTTTCTACGACTGATGAGGGAAGTATGTCCATTGTACAAGGTGTCATGTCGAGAGATAATAAAAACCAGAATTGACAACAAATATGAGGCAATGAGTCATCTTTTTAAAAATTATATAAAAGATGCTGAAAACTATTGCATCACCTACGATATTTGGACTAAAACCATGCAAAATAAATCATTTGTGGGTGTTACTATTCACTTTTTGGACAAGTCTCTACTCCTCAGTGGAACATTAGGTGTTATGGAGCTGACAGAAAGCCATACGTCATTGTATATCACTGAAAAACTTACAGAAATTTTCACCGAGTGGAATGTTTCAATTGAAAAAGTTTCAGCTATCGTCACAGATAATGAAAGCACTGTAATGAAGGTCAACAGGGAAATGTTTGGAGAAAAAAAGATTATTCCTTGCTTTGCCCATACAACTAATTTAGTCGTAACTAAATCAATTGACAATGCAAAAAACTGTACTGAATTAATTGGTAAGGTTCGAGATATAGTGAAATTTATCAAAAAGAGTGTCAATGCAAGTGACGAGTTACGGAAAAGACTAATTGAAATGGGATTGAAAGAAGGCCAAATAAAAAAATATTCTTGATGTTCGCACAAGATGGAATTCATCCTTCTACATGTTACAGCGATTCATGGAGTTAGTGTCCATTGTAGGGGCAGTACTTTTGACTCGACCGGAAGTTCCCCCAATGGTCTCAAGCAGTGGACTAGATTGCGTCAAAGAAATGGTAGAAAAACTATGCCCATTTGAGAAGTTAACAAAAGAAATTTCGGGAGATAGCTACGTGACGGTGAGCAAAGTTATTGCACTAATTAGTTGCGTCCGAGAAGCAATAAAAAATATGAAACCTAAAAATGGAATGATTACACAATTTAAAGAGGAGATAAAGAAACAACTAGCTAGAAGGTTTGATAACTTTGAGCATTCCGCCATACTTGCCATTTCAACTACTCTCAACCCCAGATTTAAGTTCATGCATTTTAAAGATGCCACGGCCAAAGGCAAAGTAATTAATTACTTAAATAAATATGTGCGGGAACATAACAGCTTGCCTACATAAAGGAATGACACTTCTGCTGAGTCTGATAATAATGATGCACAATTTGATATTTGTAAATACCATAAACAGTTGACACAAAAAATATGAAAAATAAATAATCTTCTACAACTACAGGAACTTTCAGCGAAATAGAGGTTCAGATGTATCTGTCATCTCCTGTCACACCAATAAAAAGTGACTCCATTGAAACCTGGGAGGATATTAAGTCTCTTTTTCCAACACTTGCAAAGATTGCAATGATATACCTCCTCATCGTCGCCACGTCTGTGCCGAGCGAACGCTTGTTCTCGGAAGCCGGGGCAACCATCACCCAGGAAAAAAATAGGCTTCTCTGAACTGGATTTCCTAAGCTTATATTCCTTAACTCCATTTCAAAATTGTTACATAAATTAAATTAAAGAAATATTTGTACCATCTAAAAATTTTTTATTTTGTTTGGTGGTCTAGTATAAGTTAAGTTAGTTAAGCATCGATTAGTCAGTAAACATTTCATTCACCTAATATTTTTGGTTGGAAATGTTTGATTTACGCTGGAATCATTAATATATGAATATATAGGAACATTTTATGTGAAATTTATGATGATGATATGAACATTTCTAGTTCTTATTTGTGTTTTAGAGATCTGTGATCTCACTTTAAAACGTGTGATGGTAACAGAATCACAAGACATAAAGTGAGGTCACTTTTCTATAATATTTCTAAAATATTTAAAAACATTGGAAAAACATCGATGTATCGTTCTCATGGCCGATGTTTCTTAACATCGATGTTTTTATCGTGAGAACATCGATGTTTTCAATATAGATGTTTTAAGAACGATGTTGCATACCTAGCTGTGATTGGCTGGCTAGATCACGTGACCCTTCCCCTCGCTCTCTGATTGGCTGTTGGAACTGGGTCACGGTTCCCCCCTCCCCTGAACCCCTTTCCCCTCTGGTTATTTCCATGGCGACATGGGGTTAACGATTTTTTGTCCTCCTTCAATGTCGCAAAGGTATATTTCTGGCCTTCTATGTGACAATGGGTTTCCCCTAATGACTGGTGTCAGTTTGGTGGCTCGACAAGACGAGTCGCCCCGATCTGTGTTACGTAATCATTGAGTGTTATGTCGCAACACTCCCCCTGGGTTTTCCCTGATGACTCATACCTGGTGCCAATATATTTCTCTTTGACCTGAATTTCCCCTCTGGTTATTTCCATGACGACATGGGGTTAGTGTCGCATAGGTTTATTTCTGGATTTTTTTTCATTGGTCATACAATGGGTTTTCCCTGATGCCTCATACCAGTCGCCAGTTTGGTGGTTTGACAAGAGAGGAATAGATCGTGAGCTTGAAGCCGTGAGCTAGTACACGAGGTCATTGACCCTGTCAACTCTCCCCCTGGCAATGAGTTTTCCCGATGACGTTATCGCACTGTCATAACCCTGATGACTCATTCTTGGCGCCAGTTTGGTGGTTCGACAACACAAGTAGAGACAAGAATAGATCACGGCCCTGAATGATGTCGTAATTCCCCCAAACCCCTATGTGGTAATGGTTACTCACCCAGATCCGTCATGGAAGCGTTATCACTCATTCTGGGTTGCGTTTTTAACACTCGAAGACAAGTTATACAGTAAAAGATTTTCAAAATTGGTGCTGATATTTATAGCTGTTACCAGCTATGGTTACGACAGAGCGATGACGTTACCAGGGAAAACCCATTGCCACATAGGAGGGGGAAGGGGAGGGTTGCCAGGGTTAATTACCTCATGTACTAGCTCACGGTTTCAAGGTCACGATCTATTCCTGTCTCGACTTGTCACTTCGAGCCGCCAAACTGGCTCCAGGTATGAGTCATCGGGATAACCCATTGACACATAGAAGGTGAGGGGGAGGGCTGCCAGATTCAATGACCTCATGTCCTAGCTCACGATTTCAAGGTCACTATCTATTCCTGTCTTGTTAGGCCGCCAAACTGGCGACTGGTATGAGGCATCAGGGAAAACCAATTGCCCCATAGAAGACCAACGGGAAAACTTCAAAAATAAACCTTTGTGACACTAACCCCATGTCGTCATGGAAATAACTAGAGGGGAAATGGAGGGGAAATTCGGGTCATTAACCCCGACAGAAATATACTGGCACCAGGGTTGCGATGATGCCACCTGGAAAAACCCATTACCACATAGATGGGGGAAGGGGAAGGGGGAGGGTATCATTCGATCTAGCCAGCCAATCACAGTGCTATTCCCATACGCCGACCGTACTACTCAAGACAACTCTGATTTTTCTGTTGGTGGAGGTCAACAGAGCATTGTGCTTAAAGTCTGCCAGTGAGCCAGAATTGTTGACTCTTTGTTTAACTAAAACGTCTAGATTTTTAACTAAGTTATTTTCTCAGGGGATTCAGGGTAACTTATCTCTGAGGGTTGTTATTGACCTTATTCTGAATGCTATATTACCTAACAGAGCTAGAGAGAAATTATGTACAGAGGTAATGCATCGTTTCCAGTCCCCCCACGAGTCTCTTAGGAATTTTTTCCTTTCTATAAGTGAAGCGGCCAATGTCACCAACACTTATCATATGGAGCACCAGTTGGTCGATATCATGCTTGAAAATGTATATTCCCTTATTAGGTACCATTTTGTTTTCACTAATAGGCCATCCACGGTCCAGGAACTTTATTCTCTGGCTTCGTCTATTGAACGGACTTTGCTCTCTGAAAAGGAATATTTGCAAACTCACCACCTGTGGAGAGTCATGCGTGTGCGGGTTCAAATACCAGGTCAGCTAATATGGCCTTAATTTTTAAGCCTATTTCTTCTGATTTTTGGAAAAGAAACACTAATGGGAATAACACTGTGGGCTCATAAGGTAGGAATTTTGCACCTCGTGATCTTGAGCGTGTTAGATGTTTCCGATATTGTAGGCAGGGACATGTCCATAGGCAATGTAAGTCAGAAAACTTGTAGGACGTGCTCAAGATCATGGTTCGGTCACGCTTTGTTCCTACTCCTGTTGTCTCAATTTTAGTGGGATTGGGTAATTGTTTAGGTTAATTTGACATGGGAGCTAGTAAGTCCATTGTTTGCGAAAGTTTCTTAAAGAAAATACTAGGTAAAGTTAAAATTATGTTTGAGTCTATTAATCCTAAAACATATGCTGTAGCTGATGGCCAAAATCTAGTAGTGGATTGCAAGGTTATTTTTCCCATTAAAATTGGTAGGTTTTCTTGGATACGTTAATTTCATGTTGTGCCGAACATTCCTTTCGATATTATTTTGGCTAATGATTTTTTGTTCTATACCAAAGCTTGTTTAAATCTATGCCACCAGGAAGTGGCCTTTGAGTTTATGCCAAGTGAAAGCATTTCGTTCTGTGTTGTAGATAACCCTAAGTTTGTTTGTACTATTGATAGGTATAGTGAGGTGATCAGCCATGTTGTAAGTACCCGTGATTAGTGGGGAAAATGTGATATTTTGCCTTATTATATTGTTGTAAAGAATAATATGTCTATGCGATCAGTTCCTTACTTTTGCGCGCCTCCTAAAATGGAGATATTTAGGAACTTGATCCTTGATCTGAAAAATAAGAGAGTCGTTCAATCCACCTATGTGAGTCCTGCCTTTGTTATTCATAGAAAAGGCCAGGGACACTGTTTGATTGTGGACTAGAGGAAACTTAATAAGAAAATTGTTTTCGACCCGTACCCTATTCCCAGTACCGAATCCGCCTTCCAACATCTAGGAGGAGGTAAATACTATAGTTTGATTGATTTGAACGCTAGTTTCCTTCAGTGCGCGCTCAATGAACCTTCTAAGAATCAGGGTCCAGAGCCCACCAACACTTTTTAAACATACAGACATATGTTTTTATTATTTTTATATTATAATATATTTTGTAAAAAAAACATTAATATGAAGTGGAGCATCATTCTCTACACACAGTGAATTAGTACACATGATTCACTCTTGTTTTTAAAGTGAAACTATTTTAGCAAAAAAGTAGCTACATGAACCACTGTGAACCAGAATGCCAGTCATTTAAATTGACTACTGAGCCCTTGTCGCTAAGCCTCTACGATCACCGGGTGACGTCACACAAAGAGTGGTGAGAGGGAGAAAACTACGTGCTAGTAGGTATAGGGACCGAGGCAGCCTTGTATTTTAAGAACCTTGGTTCGAGCGAGCCCGTGATTCGATAAAGATGGCTTATATTTTGTTTTAGCGTGAATTTAGTATTTGTTAAAGACACAATAAGTAAGGGGACGAGTTAAAGTGAATAATTTAAATGAATAAAGTAGATTCTTTATTAAAAACTCCGTTTTTTTTAACTTTCTAGCTACTCTACAGATAGAGAAAGTATTGTGATAGTCAAAAAATTGAACTTGGGATTTTAATGAATTTCGACGTTTCATGACTCCTAGAGTCTGAAAAAGTTGTTTTTGCAATTCCGTCTGTCTGTCTGTCTGTCTGTACCTCGGGCTAGAGCCTAAACTATTTTACCGATCGGGCTAAAACTCAGTATATAGGGATTTCATATGGTTGCCCTGGGGAATTTTTTGAATTGGGTATCCAACCCTAGAAAAGGGTAGTTTCCTTAAGGGTGTATGGTCCAAAATTAATAATATATAAATTTTATATATATATATATATTAGTAGGTCTTCTTAAACCAAACTTGAATCAGTGTATTAAATATAGATTAATTGTATATTTTAAGCACAGTGTTTACTCAAAGTTTAAAATTTTGGCATCCAATGCAATAATTTTTAGAAAAACCAAATGATACAAATATTTCATATTTGGAGTGCTAGAAGTACTTGAAGAGGTTTATTAAGAGAAATAAATATTGTTTCAATGAACCTTCAATTAATTGCATAAAAAACTGCCAAATAAATGCAATATTCAATTAATTATTTTGTATACTTAAACGTGAGTAATAAATGGGGGAAGTAAATAAATTAGTGCCGACTTCTTTTAACTTTATAATGGTACTTCATTCACATTAATATTCATTCTGAAACTCATGAAGATTGATACGAGCTGAGGTGCTACATATTTTGCCCCCAGATTTTGAAAATATATCTGATGCAACCCCGCAATAGCGGAAACAGAACGACCCGGTTAGAGTAGAGCAGACAACTCATCCCTTCTCACTCCAAGCCACTAGCTGTCTGTCCTTGAAACCATAAATATGTCGCCAGTGGTTTTGGCATGTTTGTAAAGCTTATCGACCTGACCCATCACCATCTCTCTTCAGGGATTGTCACCTGGTTCCCCACCGTTTTCAAAACAGTGTAGCATGTACTACCGAAAGGATTTTTTTCAGTGTGACTGAGTAATTGCATTTAATGTCTTTAGGGATGTGTGAAGTGTATTAATTGTGGAATTTTTTTATTATTTAAAAAAAAATAGCCCCACAAAAGCTTAAAGATGGATGTAAAAGGCAAAAGGAATAAGCATTCCAAAGCAAATGAAACGCTTTTACGAAGAAATTCGGAGAGCCCGAACCGCTAATAAGTAGGGGAAATGACTTAAAACAAATAATATGTTATTGAAGTTAAATACTTAACTTTTTTTGAAAATTCTTTTGAAATCCGGAAACAAATCGGGAACCTCCAACTTAGCATGTCAATATCTTACCGCTGAGCTATCTAAGGCTAATCCTGTTTTAGGGTCATTTATCGGTCATATTTTAAGGGTTAGTCGGTAATAGATGTGTAAAATCGTCGGCCATTTAATAACAATCCGAAACACACTCCATCGTTGATCCA
>CABFWO010009316.1:0-12662 GCA_902155825.1 Timema genevievae
TATTAATATTTAGTAGTTAAATTATGATGGAATGCTTTGTAGAATCACAAAAACCTATGTTATGATATATCTAAATCACAATTCATAAAAATATTACGATCGTTAAAATTTATTTAATATTGAAGCCATATTTTAATAGACATTGGATGTAAAAAATCCTATTTCATCTAAAAACAAAATAGATTTAGGCCTATTCTCCTTGTGTGCAAAAATATATGTGCCTTGATTATTTTTTATCATTAAAATTAAATTTAAATTTGGTGATTATGATTTTTCTTTGTCTAATGGAAGGGTCAGTAGGCCTATCTAATCATAAATGTGAAATCATATTTTAATTATCTAACATGTAGCGGTATATTTGCTATTCATTATTGTGATTTGTTTTTGTTTAATGACAGGTTCACTTGTCTTAACAATAACAATATAAAATAATAACTAAACAACCTTTTCATTTTAAAATTTTCTATTTAAATATTATTAAAACAAAACTATATTGGACATTATAAAACCAGTAAAAGTAACTTTTTTTTGCTTTAAGGGTCATTTTACTTTATACACTTATTAAAATTGAAAAAAAAAAATCGGCATCGGTGATCGGCCTAATCGGCAACAAATGACCAGCATCGGACTAATCGGCAAAATAGCTGATCGGCCCAGCTCTAATTTTTTTTAATGTGGTCTGGAAAACCTTGAAAAGTGAGGGAATTTCATGATAAAAATTTTTTAACCACCCTGAATGTAAATGATAGGGAAGGATATTTAGGCTAGGGCTTGATAGAAAACAAATACACTTTTCTTTTTATTTGTTCAAACACACTTCACTTTTCCATCTTCTGATCATTTTTACTGCTACACATAATTTTTTTAAATGACCATAAGATGTGAGAGTGAAGAGTGTATAAAAATGTAAAGAGAGAAATTAATTTGTTTTATAAAGAAATACTTGACAGGTTGTCTTTCTTGCTTATCACTTACATTACATTTCTTTCCAGTATTTCCTATTGCTTTCATTTTCTGAAACTGAGCAATAGGGAAATATACAGGGTGGTGCCCAGGAACTGAAACGGTTATTTCAAGGTCAAAACATGTAGTGCCAGCACTAAACTTCCGAATGGTATGTAACATGATTGAGACACTTTTTACTGAATAACTGGAAAGGTTTCCTATACACGAGTCCACTTATTTTCAACAAGACAGCACTGCACCTCATACAGTAAGAATACCAATGGCCGCTATACAAAGGATGTTTGGTAACCCTGTCATCTCCAGGATTGGCAATATTTCTTTGCCTGTGAGGTCTCCTGATTTGTCCAGTTGCATTTTCTTGTAGTGACAACACCTAAAGAGCAAAGTGTTTTCTCATTGTCCGTAGAGTTTTGACGAAATGAAAGTAAGGATTCGTGAGGAAATCAACGTCATCTCTGTTGAAATTTTGGAAGCTGCAATGGGAAACTTGTGTGCAAGAATTCAGAAAAGTCTGCGTAGAAGAAACGGCCATCTGCAGAATGTCATCTTCAAGAAGTGACTTTATTTCGTATAATCCATAAATAATGGCATGCTTTTTGCTTTAATAAAAATATGTTTTCATGGGAAAAAGATATTTTATTGATATTTTAAAATCTCCCATTCCTGGGCACCAACCTGTATTTGAATGGCGCCAAGCAACAACGATCGAAGCGCCACTAAGATGAAACTGAGTAAACTGAACTCAAAGTAAATGCTTCACTATAAATTCCAATTTATTTATATAATAAAATTAATTACATAAACATCTAGTACAAAGTGGTGTTTTTTAATACACTACAATGCCAATATACATAGTTTGCCATTTACTTAATAAAAAAATCATTTGGCACTTGGTTGAGTGTTGCTAATTTCTAAAAACAACTTAATTATTTTTGTCAACTAAACCATAATACACAAACCTGTATAAATGCCACTGATATATTGTTAAAAATTGTGAATCTTATAAGTTAATATTAACAAATAGGTTTTCAAAAATATTTTGACAAAAGTTTTGTTCTTATTGGCACTGTCATTTCAATTAAATAATTTCAGTGGAAAAGTCAAGTTCACCATCATAACCATCAACATCATCAATTATCTTGTGGTCATCAAATAAATTACTATAACAGGGTTTTGCATCTTCGGGATTAAGACGAAGGATTGATTTAATATCTGCCAGTTTAGGACATGATATTGCTTTGCCGTTAGGCCAAAGTGGGACAAGGTTCTCCATCGCCAATGTTGTAGCTGTTGGACGACCACGTACTCTCTTACTAATGTTCACTTCAAAGTAGATCACATCATCACTATTCATTTTCACATATAAAATCTTTAATCTTCTCTTTAACTAGTTTTATTTCTTTTATTTTGAACCAGTTTATTTACAGGCCAGTACGGTCTTGACAAATGAAGATTTGGTGATGGGAATGATAATTAGGTTATGGATATGGCCACATCAATTATCATATTTGTAAATTGTGAAATTGTCCAGGTGTTATTCTCAAGATACATCCTTTAGCTTCAGTAGTGGTCAAATGGTCCAACGTATGACCACCCTTTCCCCGACAGAGGACTGCGCGAGTGCTTGGGGAATTGACCGGATCCATAAATTAAATTAATAGAACCTAATACCCAAATATAATAAAACATAAACAAACAATTATTTTATATTTGAGCTGATGGGTTGAATAGAACCAACCAGGGGGACGCAGATTGAACATGCCTGGTCTAAAGCCTCACTCTCACAATATACTGGACTGTCACTGCCTGAAGATCGAAGCTCTTATCCCGGTTGGTCTGTCTTTAATGGCTTTCTATTCTCCCTTCACACAAATGTGTGTACACTTTCTTCCAATTCAACTTTTTTATATCTCGTGCACCAATGTACTTAGTAGATATGTATTATAAGTGAAATGGGTAGTGAAACGTGGTGATAAAAAAAACTTCCCTTACATGAAGTATACAATGCTAATGTGTTAAAGTCATTTATTCTTTGTCCAGTGGCATCAGAGCATTGTTTCTCTTTTCAGTGAGGAAGTCACATTAAGTTTGTCCTTTTATTTTCAACATGTTTTACTGTTAATAGAAAATGATTAATCACTCTTTATTTTATATAACAGCTTTCCCTGATGTCGAAGTTCGTAAAATCACCTATGATTGGGAATTTGTGATAATGGCATGTGACGGAATTTGGGATGTTATGACTAATGAGGTAAGAAAAGTATTGCATTGTTCTTTAGTTAAACTGTAAATGATAGAAACTAGTAAATGTTAGTTCTGAAATAAAGCTGAAATTTCTTTGAGTAGCGTATTCTACAGAGTATTGACTCTTTCAAAGCGTTTGTGTTCTTTCCGGCAGGAAGTGGTGGAGTTTGTGCGCATGCGCCTGGGTACAGGAATGGACCCAGAAGATATATGCGAAGACCTGATGACCCGGTGCCTTGCGCCAGATTGCCAAATGGGTGGTCTTGGCTGTGATAACATGACTGTTGTGTTGATATGTTTCCTTCATGGGAAGCCTTACGAGGAACTTGTTTCCAAGTGCAATGCCACTGGCAATGGGGACAGCCCATTCGCTAAATACTAGAATTAGTCTACTCTAGCGTGACGTCCATCTTCTCTTAGATGTTTTTCAGTAGGCACCATGGTATCCAACGAAAATAAAATATTTCATAATATATATGCTGATATACTTTGAATATAAATAATATGAAATTTCTACCTTTTGTAAATAAATAGCATATATATATAATATATTTATTCTATTCAAACATATTTTTTCACATAATTTTGCAGTAAAGTCGTGTCATGTGTTCAAAATATTTTTTGTCTTTCAATTATAAAATCTCCAGGCTATTTTTGTAACTTCAAAATTATTTAGTTGGACTAGATTTTAAATACCAGTCTGTAATTGAAATTCAAGATAAACTGTAATTTTTACAGAGGTAAAATTATTAAAAACCTGAACTTTAGTTTGAAAGTTTTCTTGAGTAATAAAGATGTAAATTTTAAGCTGTTAATACAAGCCTTAGTATGTTCTCTTTTACTGTATCTTGAACATATGTTTATGTTTTTATAAAGTCCTGTAAAGTATTTGTGTTTGAGGAGTACTGTCATCAAATGCATTTAAATTGTGCGTGTCCACTTTTTGTGCAGGTAAGCAAAATTAATGTGAAGGTGTGTGATATAAATGCCTACCTACCTACTCGGTTGGGGAAAAAAACAATCTTTTCTTTGTGTTTTGTTTTTAGTATATTATATATACAAATGCTTCTTTGTATTTATTATAGTATGTTCCTAATGAGTGATTGGAAAATATATTTTGCCTTAAGTAATTATAATTGATAATTTATTAACTAAAGTTTTGGCTACTAAATGTAGCTTTATAGTTCATTAAGAGAAACCTCTCTTAATTTTTGAGGTACATTTAGTTATGTATTGAAGAAGGTACTCCACGTTTCATATTCCCTCCTGATAAGTTCTAATAGAACAAAACTTAGGTCAAAGGATTGAATGATAATGATTGATTTTCTTCAAGAGACAGCCATTACCACTTTACCCATTGGCAGCAACGCAAAGTGTGAATTGCGTTCTTCTTTTCATTGTAAAAAAATATATTATATGTTAGTTCCTTTTATTTGTTCCTATACTTTTTTTTTTCCACACCTTCTTCAAAATATGACTGATAATAGCTTTATTATCTTTAATAATAGTTACATTTTATTCTTATACAAAAGGATTTAAAAGACTGTTTTATTGTTCAATACTAGACAGGTAGGTAACAAGATGGATATTTAAAAAAATATCAGTGATGAAAATTTTTAAATCCTTCACTTTAGGTCATTCTTGAAAATACAGTTGAGCCTGCTTTTAACAAAATGTCAGGACTTACTAATTTTGTTTGTTAAAATATATTACAAACAAGGTAAACCCTTTCTTATGGTCATGCCTGCAATCTTTTCTAAAAGCAATTTAGTCGGATTTCATCTTAAAAATAAAAGACAGTTAATTATACCATTGTTACGTTAATACATGCTTTACTTTACTTGCTATATTAATATTATTCCTTCATTACTCATGTATTTTAATTTCCTTTAACCTCTTTTATAGATTTTTGAGAAGGAAGTGTGAAAAGCTATACTTAACTTATCTACATCCCTAACTATTGTATAAAATATTATTTCTATGATGCCATAGATTATTAAAATGACAATCAAATTAATAACTTTCCTTTAGCTTTTCCCTGATGACAAATATTGAGAAAAAACAAACCAATCAACTTCTTGGTTGTATCACTTGGTTATCAACACAATGGCATACAAACTTATGATCAAGACCAGTCGTATTACATATTTCCAGGAAATGTTAGCTTTTTTTTAACATGTGAGTGCCAACTTTTGAAATTTGCACTTGCTAACTACCAACATATGTCAATAAAACCTGAAGTATGATAAAGCTCATAGAAACTCATAGAAGCTATTTTTAATTTTAACTAGAGTATATGGAGATAGTAGTCCATTAAATGAAATGTTATTTCATTGGTACAGATAGTTGTAATTAAACCCTATTATATTTGTTATTAAAGTTCTGTTTTTAAACCAAAATACTATAAAAATTTGTAAATATAGTCTCCCCCCCCCCAAAATAGTTTAAAGTAGTTTCATTTGTTTTTGTAGTATGTATTGTTATAGCCTATACACTATTTTATATGTTAGACGTTCATTATACATGAAAGCTTTAAAGTACAATTTGTTTATTATTATATCAGAAAACTATTGCAGTATCTCAAAAAACTATCCAATTTCACTAACATTCCTGATTTTTTTTAATAGCAGTATTATGCCCCTTCCCTCTTGTTACATAAAATGCTCCTCTTCTCCCATCAAGGTAATTTGTTAACTCATCACCTTGACCGAAGAAAGTAGACAATGATACAACTATTTTTTTAACTTAGCAAGATTAAAATATTTGTATTATCATTCTTTAGAGAATGAAATGAAACAACTTTTACTCCTAAATGATTTTCAACTGGAAATATTTTCTTTGCTTCACCAACTAGGAAGAACCACTATATAAAATCACGTCACAAGTTTAGAATTAGGTTGTAGGATTAAAGTTTAATGGAGGGCTAGTTGTGGGCTAACTCATAAATAACTGTCTCACCCCACATCCGTAGGTAACGAAGCTCAAACTAGACACCGTAATGCGGTTTTATATCATTTACTTTACAAAACAGCGGCGTTGAAACCAATAAAACCGTTTTACCTTAAAATACTGAAAACCTATTAAACTGATCAAATTTAACTCTAAGCAAGGGAAGAATGCAGAAAACAGCACTTTGGTATGTTTTCTTTTGTTTGATTGTAATCTTGCATCTGGTTAATTGGCTTTGAGGGCAAAACAGAACTCTGGATTGCTTAACATTTTATTGATATAAATATGTTATGTAAGCTAAGGTGATAATTTCATTTACTCCTTTTGAGTTCTACCACATTGGCTATGAATGTAATAGAGCCGATTCTTCAGTAATAATTCTCTTCACAAAGAAATAGTTCACTCTTTGGCTCATTAGGCTTTGTTGTGCAATATATGTGTGTGCTGAAGTAGTTTACAACTAGAGCACTATTTGAATTGTAAATTTTTGTGTTTTTTTTGTTCAAATTAGTAATATTTAGTTAGTTTTAAAGTTGTTATTGTATTTTACCTCCTTTTTTTTTAATATGTCTTTTAATTATTTTGCTTACTTGTATGTGACTATGCTTTCAGGACGTCACATCAGCAAAATTAAGTTTTTTATTTCTTAATCTTAAGCTCTTTATTTTCTACTGCTTGCAGTAAAATAACTTGTGTTCCTGTGATAGTAGTAAATCAACCTTAAAGACACAAGCACTCCACAAATAATGCTTGTTATTTATTGGTTACTTTATTCGTGTCTGCCATAATATAGCTAGCTACCTACTAGTACCGTAAAACGAGGTTATGTTGCATATATGGGAATCTTTACACCAAAATATTAAAACAAATAAATGGATTAGAACCCTTCTTTTCTTTTAGAAAGTATGGAATATGCATTTGCAAGTTCTTGGTTATGAATCAGCCATGTTGTATACAAAAAAATTGAAATTAACATGTATACTACACGCTTTAAGAATTGTTGCAAAGATGATTAACATGTATACTACACGTTTTAAGAATTGTTGCAAAGATAATTAACATGTATACTACAAGTTTTAAGAATTGTTGCAAAGATGATTAACATGTATACTACACGTTTTAAGAATTGTTGCAAAGATGATTAACATGTATACTACAAGTTTTAAGAATTGTTGCAAAGATGATTAACATGCATACTACATGTTTTAAGAATTGTTGCAAAGATAATTAACATGTATACTACAAGTTTTAAGAATTGTTGCAAAGATGATTAACATGTATACTACACGTTTTAAGAATTGTTGCAAAGATGATTAACATGTATTAATAATTGTTACAAGGACATGGGTGTAAAGTAACCTCGTTTTACATTATGCAAATTTTGTTTGTATTTAATTTAAGTAGATAGCAAATTTTACTGTTGATTCCAAAATAATTTTATTGTTTTTGTTAAAGAGTTAAAAAAATTGTATATTTTAATTGATTTTTATTGAATTTGGTTTTATTTCAAAATGTCTACTTAACTCAAATACACTTGTTTCAACAGGAAGTGATGTAATGTTGAAAGAATTGCTGCGTTATTGTTTGTTATTGTAAACTTAGATTTTATGTTGTGAAGTGTTTTTTTTCACAATCAGCAAAGTATTTTTAAAAACAATAAAACAAAAGCATTTTATATGTTAGTATGTCTACCATTTTCATGATTTAATACCTCCTACATATCACATTATTTTGATCTAATTAAAAACATTAAAATATTGTAAATACATCTTTTAAATTTCATCTTAAACAATGAATTTCGGTTTCAAAATTATCAAATAAAATTGGAAATCTAGGACTTGAAAAAAATTACCAGCACTTCACTAAATTAAATTCACTTAAAGATTTTCCTAAATTTATCAGATGTATAAAAAAATCATTTATAAATTTGTTCTTTCCATAAAATATGCTTACTATTTTCAGCATTTTGATTAGATAGTATACCAAAAAGAATAATAATCGCATCTTTGTGTCGATTAGTCGATAATAAATAATATATAAACATAGGTGGTAATGGTTGTGGTAATATTTCCACTTGTGCAATCTAACAACGAAACTTAAAAATCGTGTTTAAAACCAAAATGAATACAAATCACAAACATTATTTATCTAGATTATAACATGATAAACTCAAATTCCATTTTAAAATCTTAAAATTAGTTCAAAAACATGAACTTTTGCGTATAAACACTGTTTTAGTTTTATTTCATACACTTAAAAATAGGTAGCAGTTATTACTTTGAACAAAACAAGTTTTTGTGCTTTCAAATGGATTTTTCAACAAGTTTCGTGAAAAAACAGCTCGCGAATAGTAGGTGTCCTTAGATATAATCCAGAAAAAATGTATACTGGTGCATTATGAATAGTATTTTAGTAGTACTTCCAAGCAGAGAATCTAACTGGAACAAGAACGAAAACAACAAGTTGTTTAAGAACCACAACAGGAATTGGAATCAATATATACTTTTAGGTTCATAAAGGTTCTTATTGGTTCTTATTGGTTCTTAAAGGTTTGAAATTTTTATAGTTCTTTTTTATATCAGTTATATTACAAAAATAAATTTACAAACAAAAATGTTTTATTTACTGTTAAAATTTATTATTTAAATTACATCTATTATTAATAATTCATAAATAATATTATGAGAGAACTTAATTCTCAATAAGAGCATATCTTCATTATTCATTTTTAATTTAAATTAAATGTACTAGTTCCCATTTTGGTGGGCGAAGATGGATAATAGGGCTAAGAATCTAGTAGTAGACTTCCTGCCACACACCTTACTATTTGTTAGGATCCAAGAGCCTTTAATTTATTAACCATGACCTCATTTATTCTAGGCTGATACACCCCTGGAAAAACTAGAAAATCAGGAATTGTCATCCTGCAAGGAAAAGTAGGACACATTTTTAAAATTCTTTGAAATGTTCAGATATGTTTGCAATGGTTAGCTAAATATGAAAAATAATAACCATCATTTAAGGTTTTTTGCACGTACCTGATTTAGTGTCTGCCAGTCCATTAGATACAGTGTTACATACAGTGATCAATTAATGTAGTCAAAAACGACTGACTAACCTCTTACTCACTATCTCTCCTACATGACCTAACACCTCCCTCACCCTATCTCCTACATGACCTAGCACCTCCCTCGCCCTATCTCCTACATGACCTAGCACCTCCCTCACCCTATCTCCTACATGACCTAGCACCTCCCTCACCCTATATCCTACATGACTTAGCACCTCCCTCACTCTATATCCTACATGACTTAGCACCTCCCTCACCCTATATCCTACATAACCTAACACCTCTTCACACTATCTCCTACATGGCCTAACACCTCCTAAAAGGTAGAACACATTTCATGCCGCAAAAAGAGGTTTTCCTTATAGATAGATATATAATATATATATATATTCACATCTTATGTCCATTTCCTTTGTTTGTCCTTTGTGTTATTTGTTCCTCTTACATGTTTCTCTCTGAGTGTGTATCATTCTTTAACATTTTCCTTTTTCTCCCTTTGTTGTTTTTGGTTTCTTCCTTTAGAAAGTTGTGTTGCACGCTTAAAACTCCTCCTTGATGCGTTCCAATAGTATGAAACTAGGGTCATGCGATTGGGCGGGAATGATCGATTTTCTTCAAGAAATGGCAGCAAGGTGAAGTTTGAACCGTTTTCTTCTTTTCATTGTAAACACCATATTGTGTTTGTTCCTTTTATATGTTTCTATCCACCTTTCCTTTACCGTCTTCCATATATAATACAATTACCTCAACAACCCTATCCTGGCCCAAGCGTTTGAAAGCGCTCGCCATATTTTGGCACTTTACAAGCCATCTATTGGGCTATTTGCTAACTATTTTATATATAGTTGTAATTTTTGAATACAGAGGTCTATCTCATATTAAATTTATTGTTTCTTAGTGTTGTTAGTTTAACTGTTGATTTTCCCTTAGAATGGCCTCCTTACAAGATGATATGATTGTTTTGGAGCTCAATAAAAATGTATATGGCAGTGAATCTGATAGTTCTGACGATAACGATATTGATATTGAGTGTAACAATGATAATGAGGATCCTGAATTATTTGATAAAAGTGATGGTGAGCTGGAAAACAATTTAAATGGGGGTGGTGATTGTGCAGCTGCTGTAAGGCCTTTTTAACCATCTTTGTTGACATTTACTGACATGTTCCAAATGAATATGTGGGCAATACTGGTCCTGTGCATGACTTACCTGTACGTTCCAATGAACTATGTTATATTAAACTAGTGTTAGGTAATAATATTTTTCACCACTTTGCCAAAAATACAAATAAATATTCCAAGTTTAGGCAACAAAAAATAGGTAAAGTGGATCAAGAGTGGTACGATACTCCTGAGGAAGAAATGATGGCCTACATAGGAGTATAGGTTTTTATGGACGTATATGATTTGCCAGAAACATCTGATTACTGGCACAGCTCAGACATTGAATGCCCTGTAATTATTAATTGCATGACTTGCCCCTCTGCAGAATATGTTGTTTTCTTGAATACTACCAGGAAAGGGAAGTTGGAGTTGAAAACTAATTTTAAATATTAATTAAATAATTTGTTTCTAAACATTTCAACGTAATATGTTAATTACATCCCGAGTTATTGCTTATAGCATAGATTCATGTGCAAATTTTCATGTTATTAAAAATAAAGGGGGTAGTGGGGCTGAATTGGGCTATTATAATAGGGCTGGGAAAGAGTTGAATAGATATGAAAGTAAATTTAGTAACTTTTCAAAGCTGTCAATTGCGGCTCTTCCAAATAAAATTGAACTTTAGAAATATTTGTTTGTATTGAAACTAATTATAAATATATTCAATACTCGTGACACATATTATCTTATACAGTTTACAGCCTTCTAACAGTTCCTTGTGTATTTTTAAAATTGGGTTGAATCCACTATTTTATGAATTCAAATCCTGAATCTGAATTTTGGAAAAAATTATGAACATAAAAGGAAATTCAAATATAGTATAATAATATAAAATACAAATGTTAACATTCGTTCTTATAATACATCATTATAACATACATACATTCATTAAAGTGTTAAATTACTGGTATGGGGCCTGGTTGTTAAGTTAATCCTATAATTATAATTGATTCTGGACCACCAGTAAGCAGTATTAGAGATCTAGAACAAATTTCACTTGAAAAATTGAAGAATTTTTTTTTTAAGTTTTGAGTTTCAAATCCTCGAATCTCCTTAAGGATTCGAGGGTCCCTCCCTAATAAATATATTTACATTTTACCCTAAATACACTATTTTCACACACACACATTGTTAAGGCCGATGTGTTTTCACGTCTAAACGGCAACCATTTTGAAAAGATCCCTTTAACATTTGTGGTAGTAGTTTAATTAAGAGTGTGAATGAGTGTAAAATATTTATTCCCAAATGATACAGATGAAATTCAGATTATTTTATTAAAACCCATCGTGTTTTTAAATATGCTTGTGCCAAGTGTAAAATATAAAACGATAACTCAATTTTTGACTAGTTTTGCATTTAAAAGATGGGGAAAATGTTCTTTTTTAATGGAAAAGCTTAAAAATTCAGGGAATTTCAATGGTTACAAAGCGTTTCAACCCTCTTATTATTAAATTTGACATTTGAACAAATCTTTTGAAATCTGTTGAAAACTATTAGTAAAGTAAAATAAATGTACTTAAAACTAAATGTCTATTAGCATCTAGATACTATAATGTCACAGGACACCAGTTGAGAAAAGGAAGGAAATCATTACAAGACAAAGATATATAGATGCCTGTTTATTTGATTTTATTTTTCAATTTTTATACAATTATTCTTTAAACTCTTGTTGCACATCTAGTGAACATCAACATTATGATGGCATTCAAATTTTAGACATTTGAGGAAAAATATAAATTATGGCCCTTATAATAATATTTAATAATATTTAGCACCGCGTCTTACTACCCGTTCGGGTTATACACTTAAGTACTAATTAATCTAATGGATTAGGAATTGGGAGGGTTGAATTTAAAGGAAGTGAACCCGCATTTGCGTGGAGGGAGAGCGGAAAACCATTTAGGAAAAACCACCCCCAGTTCACCCGACCGAGATTCGAACCTCGATCTCCCCGTCCTCAGCGGTCGAGCTCAACACGACTAGCGCGTTAGCCAACTACGCCACCGAGGCGGGTCTTAACTTACAAATGTATTAAATTGTTTAATATAAATTAAGTACCTAACCATTACTTGAGACAAGGATAGCAAACTTATTCTAGGCAACACCGTCGAGTATTTGATTATAGAAACACATTATTATTGGTTTTGTATGTAGTTTGATGTCTTAAGTTGAGAAGCAAGTGTACCTACCATATGTGTAAATCCTAACATTGACAAGACTTTTACTGATTTGGTTAAACAAATTAAATATGTCTGAATGACTTAAACAC
>CABFWO010009317.1:0-12651 GCA_902155825.1 Timema genevievae
TGTACATTATTCCGTTCAGAAATCTTACGAGTTTATAGAAAGAGAGAGAAAGTCTGTGCGGTCTGCCGTACCATTTATTTTTTTCTGCAGGTGACGCGTAACAGAATTACTAAAGTCGAAACACCAGCATTTAAAAGTGGATTTAGAGTGACCAGCTCTAACAAAATGTAACTAGCTGTATCAACGCTACAATATTTGTTAAAAGTCACTGATGAAGGTGGCTATGAGCCATGAATATGTAGCCAATACTTTTTAGACTGTAATGTAAAATTCTTCTTGAGATATTTTTGAATTCTTTTTAGCAATACTACAACACGCACTTCGGTGACTACATGGTTACATTTTACTCTAATCTACCTCACTCCTGTACTTATGCGGATGGCCTGAACGGGTAGTAATACGTTGTGTACGTACAAAAAAGGCCAGATTTCACAATTAGTATTCCACAATTAGCATATTTAAAGTTAACTAACTAAATAACATATTAACTGAACCCACATCAGTGGACACGTGGATAAATGCGTCAGTCTCATTTTATATGGCTATCCGATGACGGAGAGTTCGTAGTTCACTACCCGGCTGGATGCACTAAAGTGTTTTACTCGATATTTCCCATACTTCCCACACACAAATAAGAGGATATATCCTTTGAAATTCTATCGCTCTCATCCCCATTCTATCATTGTAAATATATGAATAGTTGGGTGGGTAGTAAGACTTGAAGCAAGAAATTAATCAAAAGTGAGTTATTATTAATAAACCTATATGAAAACTTAAGTCAAAATTTTAAACTGCATCATTTTAACTAGGCAGTACCAAAAATACTTTTGTTTTTCATATCTTCATTTAATAATGTTTTTATTGTATGAGGTATTTAACGAGCACTTTCTAAACCAACTGATTATATCAGCACATAACTTATAAACTAATTTAAATATAGAGCATACACTCCCCCCCCTCCCCCAACCAGTTTAGTCATCAGTGTGAAAGGAGAAATCCACATTTCACCAATGATACATATTTCGTCCATGACGGGGATCAATCCCGGGACCCTTGACTTGGTGGGCAGACACCCTACCGACTGATATAGGGTGTCAGACCATTGAATAATTAAGAACAATAAAGTTGTGATCACTATCGTTGTCATTGTTATTCTGTGACATTTAATTAAACTTGAGCTGTTCTCACGGCTTTCCATGTTTCTAGCCCATTGAAGATGTGTGTATTCCCATTAACGGATCAATTTCCACGTCCCACCCCCACCCCCTTTTTTTGCATCTAATCACGTGATGAAGCCAGTATCTGAGGCACGCAAACCCCCNTAGTCATCAGTGTGAAAGGAGAAATCCACATTTCACCAATGATACATATTTCGTCCATGACGGGGATCAATCCCGGGACCCTTGACTTGGTGGGCAGACACCCTACCGACTGATATAGGGTGTCAGACCATTGAATAATTAAGAACAATAAAGTTGTGATCACTATCGTTGTCATTGTTATTCTGTGACATTTAATTAAACTTGAGCTGTTCTCACGGCTTTCCATGTTTCTAGCCCATTGAAGATGTGTGTATTCCCATTAACGGATCAATTTCCACGTCCCACCCCCACCCCCTTTTTTTGCATCTAATCACGTGATGAAGCCAGTATCTGAGGCACGCAAACCCCCCTCCCTCATTCCCCCCTCCCACAGGATAACACCAGTCCGCACCAAACGGATTAAACTTGGCGCGTATCGATTAGTTTTACTTCGCCGCGCCTCCGGTTCGGTTGACAGGTCCGGTATGTAATAGTCCCCAAGGTTCCTACTTCCACCACTTTATCAACAGACTGTTGGGGATCCACTCAATGATGACGATAAGCCACATACTCTTCAACTCCCGAATTAATGTTTTAGTAATAATCAGACTTGTAATACTCGTGGGGATTTGGTGGTAATTCAAGAATACAAATTAGAGTTTTATCCGCTTATATTTACCGGAATACAAATTAATACGATGCCATGGGATTGTCAAATTTTATTTGTAAAGAAATTTACTCAGGCTTTATACTTATTAGCTAAGTTTACAACTATTAAATGACAGTTTAAGCAGATTTTTGTAAACAAACAATAGCATACAAAGTATTACTATATATTATACTTAGAAATATTATTTTCCTTAGTGTTTATCTTCACATGCTAAAATAAAAATATATTTTACTGTAAATAATAGTTTGTTTATTGGTAAAACATCCTTGTAAGTGGTATAAAGTCTTGTGAACGTAACTTTCTTTAGTCTATAACAGTGCATGTACAGGACATGTAGAAGGGGATTCAGATTACCGGTCAAATGTAGACCTGTTATAATCATCATATGAACACATTCCTAGCCTAATTTTAAATAATTTTTTAAATATATAATTTCTTCAAGAGTAATTCTAGATTAGGACAACATTTTAATGTACAGTATATATTTGTTTGTTCAAGAAAAGGTAGACTGAAATTAATGCGACAGTAAAGATAAAAATTATTTGGCAGAGCAAAGCTAGCTATTTTTGGCTACATTTGGCATGTTGGCTACTGGTATTATTTTAAGCTTTAACTTCTTTGAATGAATAATATTTAGACAAAATATTTATCACAGTTTTAAGTAATCTGAACCTTTAAGCTTGACCTTAATGTAAATTGTCCATAATTCAGCTACTATAACAATAAATTGTCAGAAAGTCTAAGGGATTTGTAAAATTACAATTTACTATGTTTGGTGTTAAAAATATCATATAAATCATTTAGATACTTTAATAAAAATGCACATGATTTTATTCCAATCAAAATAATTATAATATAGTGTATTTTTTAATGTGTAAAATATCGGCCAAATATTTTTTGGAATAGGTAGTCTAAATTACATTTAATATACACAGAATACTCCTCATTTTTATAATATATTATTTCCTTCTTGTTATTACCTCAAATGTTCGCCATTAAAAAAAATTGTACAAAGCATTGGTTTGCACTAATTTTTAAAACTGTCATATCATGAATAGATATATCACTAACTAAATTAATATTTTAACAAAATGATTGCGCTCTATTAAAAGTGTGTGTAGGTAGAATTCGTGTAAATACAAACGCGTTTCAATAAATTTCATGTAACTGTGTTGGATGTGAGAACCAATTTAACCTATATTGTCTTAACATCGATTTACTAAGTCATACTACGCCGATTTACTAAGCCATACTACGCCTAAGCTATATAATATAGCCAAGATTAGCCTAATGTAACTCAATAAAACCTTATTATAAACTATCTCAAACATATTTAACCCTACTTACCTAAATTTAACTTAACTTAATTTAAATACTTTATGTGTCTTAAATTAACCCAACAAGAACTTACCTCTCCAAATTTAGATTATAGAGATTAAATTATCTAACCACATAAAGCATGTTATAACATTTCTTCGATGAATGATTTAAATCAGGCCTTCTCAAACTGTGGGTCGTGACCTCATATGGGGTCGCGTAACTGAATGTAGGGGTCGCGAAAAATGTAGCAACAGTAAAAGGTTTCTGAACAAGCAAAGACCAAAAATTAATTCAAAAACAAACTCGTAATGAATCCTAGGTGTTTCTGGTAGGACTCGCCCGTGTTGCATCCGACGAGTTCACTGCAGCCTTAATTCTGAACACACATCAAATTGTAACATGTTTATGTTAAAATATAAAATGGAAAGTTTTACTAAAAAAGTTAACATATGGAAGAAAAGGGTGGAAAATGGTTCTTCAGAAATGTTTACAGCTACAGATGATTTTATAATTGAAAATAACCTTCCCAAAGATTTAATTGTAAGAGTTATAATTGGTCGTCTGAAGTGCCTGGAGACACAGTTTCAGAAATATTTCCCTTCAAATTCCGATTCTAAAAAGCTAAGTTGGGTTCATAAACGATACTCAATTGAAATCAAAAATGTCAGTCGTCTGCCAATAAAATTTCAAGAACAATTTTCTGATTTATCAAGTGACACAGGTTTCAAACTTAAGTTTCCTAAAATATTGTTAAATTGATTTTGGCTTGTGTTTTGGAGAGAATATCCAACAGTTTCTGATATGGCCCTAAACATACTTCCACCATTTTGTACTATGTATTTATGTGAAGCGACCCTAAAATTAAAATATCGATCAACTCTGAAAAACGTTAAAGATGCTCTACGTCCTGCAGTATCAAATATTCAGCCAAGATCTAATTATTCATATAAAAATAAAGAAGCACATTTATCTCATTAATATACAAATTTGCTTTCATCTTTAATAAATGGTAAAATAATATATATAAGGTCTACCAAAGAATTCTTTTAAAATAAATTTCTTTATGACTTATTATCAGTAAATGTTTGATTTTTATATCTATTCAGGCGCGGATTCAGGGGGTGGTCAAAGGGCCAACTGACCCCCCTGTGAAAGTTAGAAAATCAATACAAAAAAATAAAGTTCAAATTTTAGAAAGAAAATACAACACACAAATTATAAAATTTTGTATCTTTTTACGTGCAGGCACCTCCTAAGCCGGGTTCACATGTGCATTATTCATCCACGTTTATTCAATTTTCGACATTACTCAGGTAAGTGTGGAAAAAAATATTCATTTTCACGTAAGAATATTTGTCGTGCACAGCGAGTAACGAACATTGTTCCACATAGAGATGGTAGACTACCAAGCATCAAAGAAGACTAAGAATCACCTGATAGCATTTCATCCACAAATACCAAATATAGAGTATGTGTGTACAGCAGGAGTGGCAGAAATGTGGGGACTCTGGCCCCCTGGAAATAATTTGCTCCTCCCTGGAATAAATCTCCCCTAGATATATTTCAAATCCTCTGATATTATCGAATATGAAGCTGAAAGATGGCCTTAAATCAAACTCCAAATGACTTCTAGATAAATTTTATTTTCAAAAATTTGCCGGAGAGGACCGCTTCAAATAACTAAAATAGTAGAGGCATCTAACTGGAAGAAAAAATCAGGGGAGGGAAGCTCTAAATAGCTTCCAAGGTCATCCAAATTTCAAAAATGTCTAGGGGAGGACAACTCCAAATAGATTCTAGATGCATGTCATTTTGAAGAATTTTCAGGCGAGGACCACCCCAAACAGCCTAGTTTCTCAAATAATTCAATCTTCAAAATTTTATCTGTGGAAGTCCATTTCAAAGATTATCTTCTAGAGATATCTAACTATCGTAAAAATTTAAGGTGAGGATTACTCTAAATAGCTTCAAGGATGCATCCAAATTTAAAAAATATATCGGTAAGGAACACTTTAAATATCTTATAAAAGAATCTAATTTTTTTTAAAATCAAGGTGAAGACTACTCATAGTTTCTAGATCGAACCATTTTTCAAAAATTGTTGGAGGGCCACTCCAGATATATTATACAAATTTTCTGATTTTAAAAAATGGGAGAGGATAACCACGGTTTAAAACATATATAAGATCAAATATGAATGAGAAATTATTAAATGGATCCAAACAGGAATCTAGCATTGTAAGTAACTTTGTTACCGGTATTTATAATTATGACCCCCTATAAAAATGACCTAGATCCGCCCCTGTGCCTATTTAATATAACTATATTTCATATCATTACTATACACATTTTATTTCGTATTTAATAAATGATAAAATTATATATATACCAAAGACTTGTTTTAAAATATGTTTCTTATGATTTATTATCAGTAAATGTTTGATTTTTATACCCACTATATATAACTATATATTTAGGGTTGCGTAAAAATGTATTGGGCGTAAAGGCGTCGTTAGTGGAAAATGTTTAAGAAGCATTGCTTTAAATGACTCCATAATTTTTATCCACCGAATATTTTTCCATCAAGATTAACCCATATAATGTTAATTAGATTATGTGTCCATCCTGTATATAAGTCTAGAATATCGCTCTCTCTATCCCTCACTCCGGACCCTTGTTCCCTCTCTCTCTCTCACGCACATGCACACATTACCGTTCAACTGATTAAACCTATCAAATATCGATTACCATAACATTCCCAGGCTCTTGTTTGGATTGAAGTGAATGTAAGCCTCTCCCAGCCCTAACAGCGTCTGGCTGATGTAGAGACCACGGTTCTATATCTCCTAGCAGACTAGTCTTTGTTTGTTCAATAAACTTGGTGAAACCTCACTTTGAAGATATAGTTCTATGTTGAGCCGCTCAGACGACTTTGATTGATATTGTTTGACGACTAATCCTTCTTAGCATCATTTTTTTCATTGATACGTTATATGTATAATAATTTACTGGGTATCATAGAGTTAAGCTAGCATCCGCAACAAAACGATCATTTAAAATGGTCTGACTGTCAAATGTTTTTCGAACAATTTGTTTTCTTTGGACGCATTTCTTAGCTCTTAGAATTGTAATTTTGTCGATACTAAATGTTCCTTCTTACAGTGAACGTTGGCCATCTCCAGAAAACTATTTTGTTTTAAAGGGGGGGTAATCTTTGGTGGCTCGTGGTTGAATTCCTCTTCCTAACAGACAAAATAATGAATTTTTAAACGTGTAATTCCTCCTGAAATTATTAAAATAATTTCAAACAGTAAAACATGCATTAATTATTATTAATACTACCACTCGTTACGGTCATGAACTAAGTAACTAATGATAATCTAATGAGTTAATTAAATTACTGTGGCACCAACAATTTTGAGGATCGTTGGGTGATTTGTAACCATCCATCCCTCCCTGATCAAAATTAAAAGTATAAATTTTTGGTTGACTATCGACATTAACAACACACAGATTGAGTAAAATAAAAATATACTAGTTTTAAAAATATTGAATTCTCCAAATTGATGGTGAACACTTCGATAAAATAAATGGAGAGCCTCATTTACCTCAATATAGAAAATGAACTCTAAACACATAATTGTATTTATCTTCTAGAATCGAGCATTTAAAAAAATTACTTTTATTAATATAATGTTAGACGGGATTTTCACGCATCTGAAAACTGAGATGTCCGGAAAAACACAGGGAATTTCACACAAAAAACTACTGGAATATTCTTAAGTTTGGAAAATTTAATTAAATCTTTAATATGGGGGTGCAGGGAACGCGAAAAAAGGTCAGTTTTTATGTAGTTTTTATAGCAAAATATGATTTTGACCAAAATAAATCAAATATAGCTTCTATACAAAAATGAAGTTTAATTGTATTCACATAGTGATATCAACAGCTTTTGAATATATATCATTAATGTCCTAGAATTTTATAAACTTTTTTCTCTTCATTTAAAAGTTTGTCATCTAATGCCACTGTACTCATGACAGATATTCAACAACTGTTGATATCACTATGTGAAGATAATTAAATTTTAGATTTTTATGGAACCCATATTGGATTTATTTTGAGAAAAAAATTTTACTATAAAAACTTAAAAAAAACTGGCATTTTCTAGCGTTCCCTGCACACCCACCTTTAGTGATTACCATAGAAGAAAAATCGAGCTTAAGAACTAAACACGCTGATAAGAACACAGGGCTCAGGTAGTAAGTATCCTATCACCCACCCGGCGTAGCGACTTGATATACAGTTTATTTCTAAACTCTCTGCCCAAACTTATACCACAGCACCTGTGGGCTGAAAATAACAAAAAACTTAGTAAAAAATTGTTCGTAAAAATTATTCTGCATTATTAAATATAAGTTAAAGTTCGGCGCAACAATGCCGGGAGTACACAGCTGTAAGTACGTATGTGTACAAGAAGTTGCATATCACTAGGTGGGCACATCATTGTCGACTTAGTCAATACAGTATCCGTCAGTTGCGTTTGACGCGCGCTCACACTTAGTACACGTTGCTCGTGGTAGGGCATTTCTACCCGCCTAGTGATATGCAACTTGCTGTGCACGTACGTTTTGCTTACAGCTGCATACTCCGGCGTCGTTGTGCCTAACTTCAACTTAAATTAAAGTAATACAAGATTCAGTATTCATACAACTTTTTACTGTGCTTTAAGTTTATTTCTGCCAACAAATGCCCGGAGGTAACGGTGCTCAGGCGTTTGTCTGGCCCGACGTACGGCGGCCGGGTGCGCTCTGGGCCCGCACGCGTTTCATATAAACGAGCACTAGACACTAAGCGGTTGGTAGTGCGTACCCGTGTAGCGGGAATATCTGGTCAGGGCACCTCCTCGAGGTCCCCGCTGGGAAACTCCGGACAGCTGGTCTCAGAAAGGCTGGTGCGGAAGCAAAGAAGGTGTGTGAGACAAAGAACTGAGATTTTTGAGAACGAAGTTTGAGGAAACTGCTGTTTGGAGTTTGAGCTCCTGACTTCCTCGTGATGGGCGATCACTAGGAGGAGCCAACTCCCCCCTCCATCTGGTCACAGTGGAGGGGGGTTTTCCCCAAGTAAACCAAGGCAGGCTGGCATGGAAGGGCTGGTACTGGTTGTTTCGGGTGCCCTAGTACCCGGAATGGCACTCATGGACCTTGGTCTATGTCCGACGAAAAGGTTCCAGTCCCGATGGGTATCAGTGGTTGCATTGTTGGGGGCCTCAAAACCAAGGTACAGTGTAGCAGAAAGCCCTTCGGGGGGTTTCTTAGGAGATTTAGTTAGATAGCAATGCCCACAAATGCCGTGACTTAGGTTTTGTTAGAGGATTTAGAAACATCCTGTATTTCAGTACCAAGCTCAAATCATTCAATTCTAAACACCGATTAAATTACTTCACAGTTCACACCATTCAATTTTATGAAGAAAAAAATATTCATCACGTGAGTCCAAATTGTTTTGAAAAATCGTAGACTACTTTTGGAAAACCCGAAAAACACAGTGAATAGTGGCAACCCTGTTGGAACAACTTCATCAAACATTCGTAAGATTTTTTCTTTTAGAGAACGATGGTTATACCACAGTCCAGTTTAATTCTCTAGTCATATTGTATTTAAAAGTGTTGCTGTCTTGGCCATTTTCTCTTCATGGACCGTAGATAACCAACATGTTTACCGACCTAGTTGCATTTGGTGGGACCTTTCATAGTAGGAAGTGATCGCACACCAAAACTAGTCCGTTGCTATGTAATATTTAAAGATTAAAATTATCTAGTTTGTTACGGGTTAGTGTCTTAGTGTAAGAGTGATGGCCAAGAGGCGACTAAACTCACATTTCTATCGGTCACGTTGATGGGGGGACTGAGGATCGAGTCCTGGCTAGGTGTAGTGAGGGTGGTTCCTTCCATGTAATTTTCACTGTTATTTTACTATCATTTCTCTACATTAATGCTAAATTCCTCATCATGACCCCTTATATTAATTTGTTACTAACCTTTATTTATAACGTGCTATTTAAAAAATAAATTAGTTCCTACAGATTATGTTTTCTTGTAAATGAGTAGGAAATCTCACGGCTGCAATTTGGTTTTCAAATACCTCATCTGTGAGAAAATTAATAATAAGATATGTCTCTAAGCATTTTCCAAACACATCTTTAATGTGTTGGTTCAGTGAGTTCAAGTCTCTTCGTATTTGCGTAGCACAAGTACAAATACAGGTAACTCAAGGTTCGATATAAAGACAGTTCCCTGTTCAAATAACATTTAAGAAGTATGAGGTAGTAGAAGCATTATTTATTCGATGATGGTAATGTCTCAGGGAGAGTAAAGAGAGAGAGATACTTTTAAACTTTTTAATTTCCTACCCCCATCTACATTATCACCCCTCGCACTACCCTATCTACCTGAGCAGTCGTACTTTACCAATGTTATTAATTTCTACACCGGGTAACTGTTTTTAACAGAGAGTGGTGGTTTGTGGGCTGTTGCCAGGGGTAGCTACGCTTGACGAGACGCTACTAATAATTAATTGGTTCCCTTTCATTTAGTATCAAACTTGCTCCTTAAGCACAATTTATAAGCTATATCGGTGGTTACATGGTCTAACGTGTCAGTCTCGTGTTGTACTAGATTACCGGTGACGGGGATGTTGGAGTTAAAATTCCGGTTGAGTATGTTGATGGGGGTCTTTTTACTAAATTGTTTCCAACTCTCCCTCCACGAAAATGAAGGTACATTTTCTAAAATCATGCCTCACTGATCCATGTTATATTGGCATAATTAATGTATGTGTATAGCCTGAACAGGTAGTAAGACGCGTTGGGAAAAAAACAACCAAATGCACATACATTAGCTCAATACAATATTGTGTGGTATGTCGAATAGATAAATGGGATAAGGAACTAATTACTAGTACAGTCACATCAAAAATATCTATCCCCAGCAACAACCCATAAATCACCCCTGGAACCAAACCACCAGAATATATTTGATATTAAAGACTGTCTGATGAAATACTGTATCTGGTCCAGACCACCAACACTGAAACTTCCATCCTCCGTCCAGACAAATGTATTCCTCATCCATCCCTTCTAAAAATAAACGGTTAATAATATTGTACCCAGATGTGCAACACAACATGTATAGGTTTTAATAATATCCAAACTAACACAGCGTCATGTAATTTAGAGTTGGGAAATATTTCGCAGTGTTTTAATAGTGTTGGTATAATTGCAGTCGCTTTCTGTTGTTTCAGGCTTCCTTCTACTCGACGGCGCTTAAAACGCTCATCTCTGTATCGACTGTGATTCTGCTGGGACTGATAGTGGCCTACCATGGACTGGAAGTGCAGGTATAGCGACATCGTTCACAATATTACACTAGATAAATAAACAAACAAATCTGTCGCATGTTGTGAACTGCACCTCATGTATGTACTCTCTTCCTGACGTTCTTCCTCACTGACTATATATAAATGTGTATATATATATATATATACAGTGGATCTATTAGTGTGTAGTGTGTAGTGAAGGTCCGGGGTTCAATCCCCGGTCCTGGCACAGATTTATCTGATTTCCAAACCCTTCCTTCACCTCTGACAAGACGTGTATTAAACACAACTTGTGAATGTGGGGAATGCCAGGCCTCCACCGTGGTTCGGATTCCACGTTAAACTGTAGGTCCTCCATTTCATCTCACAATCACCCTACCATTACACATTAACGTAAGTGCGTATAACCCGAACGGGTAGTAAGACGTGGTGCTAATAATAATAATAATAATAAATAATAATATTAGTGTGTATGTGTTTGTGTTTATGCGTGAGTGAGTGTGAGTGCATATGTGTGAGTATTCGTGTGCATGTGTGTCTTTACCAAACCTTTTAAGTTGAAGTTCTGATTCTGTATTTACCTCTTTAATTTAAATTGTACATAGTAATTAAATAACTTACTTATTCAATTGCGTATTATAATAAGTGGATAGGTTAGTAATTATTATATAATATCTTCAACTGTGTATATGTGCATAGAAAAAAATTACATGAAAGCATGCATGCATAATATTTAGCTACCTAAACAACATTTTGATTCACATTCAATGATTTAATCAAGTTGTAGATATTTTTAAATTTATTTTTTAGGAGATATATTGCTATAAATAATAATTTTTAGTAATAATTTACTTTACATTTTCTTTGGAGAGAAAAATAAATTATTATTAATTTATTGAGTGGGACAATATTTGGCTACTGTTAAATTTAATTCTAATCTTAAATATTAAAGCCTCTTTATTTGTAACGTTTTTATTTTACCAGGCTTGTGAATCTAAATATAAGTGAGGCCCTTTAGGGTGGGAGTGGTTTGGAGTGAAAATGGAAGCCCCTCCCCCGCTATCGCGGAAAATATAGATCCAGATAATTGATAACAAATCCCACATCGGATGGCTCCCAGTTAACATGTTCTGGCTACTGCTCTTCATACAGCCCTTTCTCGATTATCTAGATTAAACCTCCTCCTCTACCCCCCCCCCTCCCTTCCCTATAGCCCATACGTGTTCAACATGACAGATGGTTTTGTTTTATTGAGTTCAAAAAGCTATTTACGATTATTTTTATTTATTTTTTGTCTGTTTTTATCTTTGGGGATTTACGTAAAGCGCTGTTAATATTACAGTAAAATATGTTGTTAATGATGAAATATCCATTTGGTTGAATCGAAAAAGCATTTTATTTTGTTGTTGTTGTTGTTTATGTTTATGTTGTTGTTGTCAACTGTACAAAGAATAGTGTTATATTATGTTGTGTTTATGAAAATAGTTGAATCTACTCTTTCTAGCAGACCTAATATATATCTCATAGTCCGTTTGGTTTATCCATAATTTACATTAGTTTAAGGGTGCAGGATGAGGAAAGGTAATTATATAGAAATCCACGAAAATTTGCTTTGATAATCCAGTAAAATCACAATTTTAAGATAAGAATGTAGAGGACGCGAGAAAAGGACTGTATTTATCTACAGTTTGTATAGCAAAACTTTTTTTGCTAAAATAAACAAAATATTTTTTCTATAGACACACAAAGTTTAATTCTCTTCATCTGTTAACGTTAACAGTTCTTAAATATCTATAAAGAGTGTCCTGGAATTTCATGAAGAACTTTTTCTCTTTATTTAAAAAGTTTCTCATCAAATTAAAATAAGCTCATGACAGATAGTCAAGCACTGATGATATCATAATAATAATAATAATAATAATATTTAGCACCGCGTCTTACTACCCGTTCGGGTTATACGCTTAAGTACTAATTACGCTAATGG
>CABFWO010009318.1:0-12651 GCA_902155825.1 Timema genevievae
GCTGTAGTTATGGCAGTCACCACACCGACCCCTCTCACACAACCCCCCTTTCAGTGTGTCCTTACATTCTAAAGGCAGCCCCCCCCCCACCTAATCCTTTTGACTTTGTTGCTTGCTACTCAACAAGACAAGCTATCACCGTTACACTATTCAAGGAGTGATGCCAAGTTTTGAGCAGCAATCTAGGGGTTTTATAGAATGACGTCCAAAGTCAAAGGACAAGGGCTCGAATCCTTGTCAAAGTATAATTTTTCTGAGTTACCTTAGGAAATCATTATTTACAGTAGATTATGACATTTTTATTTAGTTTGTTTATTACTGTACAAATATATAAAAATATATATATTTTCTTCCCTATATTTAAAAAATACATCCATTTCATTTTGTTGTTTTTTTCCAGTGTAATCGTTTCTACGGTCACTAATTACACTAATTATTTAAATGTATGGTATAAAGAGGTTAGAATTAAAGTAAGTGCACCACAATTTGTTTGTACAGAAGATAGAAAAACCAAAGTGAAAACCACACTTTGTTCTAGGTGATAGCCTGTTAAAAAAAATGGAAATAAAAAAAAAAATTAATGAGTTAAAAAAAGTGGCCAAAGTTGGGGAAAATTGCAATTTTTAAAATTTCACTTCAATAAAATATAATTTATGTACTGTACGCCTCCGTCACTTTACAAATAGGCCCTACTGTTAACTTTTCTCGAACACCATACCAACAAGAACATTGTATTCTAAGATCTAAAAAAAAAACTGAATTAAATAAAACTCGTTAAACCATGTTTCCATTTAAAATCATTAATTTATTATTATAAAATGATTATAAACCATCCAAAACAAAGTATTTTCTTTTTTATTGCTATGTTCAGAACACAGGTTATTAACAGCTTAATCTGATTGGGTAGAGATGGGAAAACCAGAGTGATAAATCACTTGTGGAAAACCGTTAGAGGTGTGTGTGTATATATATATATATATATTTAACAGGAAAACCATCTTGAGTTCACGCAGATGAGATTTGAGCCTCGATCTCCCCATCGATAGCGATCAAACCAACGGCAAGCAACGGCTGTGGATAATTAAGCTTTGTAAACTAATATTTACTTTGTCTCAACACCTCGAAGTGAAAATATTGTGATCGTCATAAATTCGAAATTGAGATTTTGATAAATGTCGACATTTTATAACCCCCTGAAAAAAAAAAAGTTGTTTCCGCAACGCCGTCCATCTGACTGTTTGTACCTTGGTTTGGGCTAGAACCGAAACCATTTTGGCTAAAACTTTGTATCTGGGGTTTTCATAAGGCACCCCCAAGGGGATTTTGTAATTAGATATCTAACCCTAAATTTAAGGCTATTTTAATGAAAGGCAAAAAGAGAATAAATTTCATAAGGGAGGTTTTCAAATTTTCATCATTTCTCCGCAACTATTTGACTCGTAATAACTTATCATTTTAAAATTGTAGTTATTGTAGTATGTTATTTGCAACATATTTTTATAAAATCAATAAGTTTTTAGCTATAAACAAATATATATATACTTTTTAATCAAGGGTGTAGTGGAGCGGTAATGCGGGGGAACGCTATTCTGGCATTGCTTTTCGTAGAAAAATATTTTTAAAAATGTTTTAGTAAAGTTTTATACTTTGCAATTCCAAATTAACTTATTGATTTTATATCAATATTATGTTAAAATTTTTTTCATACTGTTAATCATTTAATTCTGATGTAATTTACAGTGCTCTATGCGAATTCCTGGAATTTTAGGGGAAGTGCATTAAGTAAGTTTTTTCCTTAGTAATAATTAAAAGATGCTCCAAATAGCTTTTAGAGGAACTTATGTTTGTGCAATTCTTTCCCTTGTTAAATTTATGACTACACCACTGTTTTTAATACAGGTTTTTGAAAATGAATTTGATTCTCATGCTCTTTGGTTGACAAAGATGTTTCTCTTTTCTAATTTTTTCTCTAACAGTGTACCTAGTTGCTAATGACATTTTGTCAGGGATGGCCCGAGGTAAATTTCACGCCTGAGCGGTATTATTTTTTGGCGCCTCTCTTCGTAACCGGTGGATAATATAGTCCATTCACCATAGGACTGTAGGTAACTAACAGCTAGCAAAAGTTAGCAGATCAAATCTCATGTATCCATTTGCCAAACCATATGATCTGCAATTAACATAATATGTTGATTTATTGTCACTTTTGGCAGTCAAAACTTTCACAAAAACAATTTTATCTTTAATTTGGTTTTTCTTTTGGCAGTTCTTTAAATCTTCTGCTAGCTGCCAGCTACCACATTTCTTATGGTGATTGTACGCTAGGAAAATATGAAAATAATCCCCAAATCTAACATAGTGTAATAGGAAAATAATTTGAATGGAAACTCCACAAATGTTAACTATATGCTAAATGTTTCACTTCAAGATTGTACAAAAACTGTTAGGATTACAAATAAAGCTATAAGAGCCTGTTTTGTAGACAATGTTATCCTCTATTTTTTATTATAAGTTTAACAAACACTTTGACATTATGAACTGTTTACGTTATAATTGCATAAAAAGAAAGTTTTAGGGGGCCATTATTGCAAGCTGGCAAATAACTTTTCAAGAGTGGCACTAAATTCTATTTTACTCACCATAAAATTATACTTATGTGTAAGATTTCATGTTAGTATAAAAAATTAAACATTTGTTAAGATTAGCAACTCCACCATTAGGTTTGAAGTTGTTAGGTTTGAGGACTATTTTCATTTCATGCTCAGGCTACGTTAGGTTTGAAGTTGTTAGGTTTGAGGACTATTTTCATATCACGCTCAGGCTACATTAGGTTCGAAGTTGTTAGGTTTGAGGATTATTTTCATTTCATGCTCAGGCTACGTTAGGTTTGAAGTTGTTAGGTTTGAGGACTATTTTCATATCACGCTCAGGCTACGTTAGGTTCGAAGTTGTTAGGTTTGAGGATTATTTTCATTTCATGCTCAGGCTACGTTAGGTTTGAAGTTGTTAGGTTTGAGGATTATTTTCATTTCATGCTCAGGCTACGTTAGGTTTGAAGTTGTTAGGTTTGAGGACTATTTTCATATCATGCCCAGGCTACATTAGGTTCAAAGTTGTTAGGTTTGAGGATTATTTTCATTTCATGCTCAGGCTACGTTAGGTTTGAAGTTGTTAGGTTTGAGGACTATTTTCATATCATGCTCAGGCTACGTTAGGTTTGAAGTTGTTAGGTTTGAGGATTATTTTCATTTCACGCTCAGGCTACGTTAGGTTTGAAGTTGTTAGTTTTAGGGATTATTTTCATATCACGCCCAGGTTACGTTAGGTTCAAAGTTGTTAGGTTTGAGGATTATTTTCATATCACGCCCAGGTTACGTTAGGTTTGAAGTTGTTAGTTTTAAGGATTATTTTCATATCACGCCCAGGTTACGTTAGGTTTGAAGTTGTTAGGTTTGAGGATTATTTTCATATCATGCCCAGGTTACGTTAGGTTTGAAGTTGTTAGTTTTAGGGATTATTTTCATATCACGCCCAGGTTACGTTAGGTTCGAAGTTGTTAGGTTTGAGGATTATTTTCATATCCCACCTAGACTACGTTAGGTCATGTCTAGCTCTGTTTGGCGCCCCGGGCAGCTGCCCAGTTTGCACGGCCCTTAAACCACCCCTGAGAGTAAGTAACAGTGTATATTATTTCATTTATGATTTTTGGTCTAGTGTTTCTACAACAATGCATAGACCTATTAATTAATTTCACGAATCTTTACGAGTTTTTAGTAAATATTTATTTCAAGATAAAAGTGGGAGAAAGTTTGTGTGGTGCACCGTACCATTTATTTTTATTACTAAAATACAAAATTGCCTTTACCTCTATGTGAGTAGGTTTGTGGACATATAATTTATAAGATGCTTTTATTTTTATTATTATGATTATTGGAGTTTACGAACGTATCAACACAACTAGAGGCCATGTAACATCATTAAAATAATTCTACTCATGTTAATGTATATAACAAGCTCCATAATTTTTGAACCCCTTTTTTAAAAAACCTGTATATACATATGTGTGTGTGTGTGTAATTTCTCTAAAAAAAAAGATGTCTTAAACTAAAATAATATGAATATTTTCAGAGGACAGAAATAATGCCCACCCTCTCCTAAGTAAACTCCTGGATGCACCACTGAATCTTAACATCTTCAAACTTCTGCTATAAGTGGGAAAAGGTCTTGTTCGTCTATAAAACATGAATAAAACTATTTAGAGAAATAATTTTCACCTCTCTCTTCTTACAAAACCAATGTTATACTAATAAGTTTTATCTAATCAAGGAAACACTGTTTATGCAAATTATTTAGAAGGTAAACATAATCAATTCTACTCTATAAAAAACTTTTAACATAAATCATACAAATCCATCACAGGGAATATTTTCAATAACTCAGGTTTGGAGATAATGGTAATAATAAAGTGAAAGACAATTAGTGTCAAGTCAAGGGTTTTACCTGAACAGGATATAAATGGGTTGAGGGAAGGGGGAGAAGCTGGGCTTACAAAAAGATGGAAAGATAGATAATGTCAAAAAGGGGTTGGGGAGGAGAGGGAGAGGTGCTTCTGATGACAGAGCCATCTATGATGAAACGACTGAACTTTTTCAACAGCTTGAACAATATTTAATTTGAAAATATCAAATTTTATAAAAATTACTGTACTATAAATATTCATCATGTATGATAGAGCATTATCTTATTCTCTATAATAATATGATAACTTGAAAACAATATTCTTGTATTTAATGTTTGATTTAATTTTAATTTAATCAAAATTACATCTTATTGTGACAAAATAAATACTAACTTGTAACTTTTTTTATTAATATAGTTCATATTAAATTTACAATTTAAATATAATACAAAAAACCGCATGTTGTTATTATGTATAGTTTCTGAGAAATAGGCTATACAACTTTATCATTCTTATATAGTAGGTGTACACCCAAATCTTATATCTGGTGAACGCAGAGGCCAAGCCGCAGATCCAGCACGACCAATCCATTTTGCAGGAAAATTAATTTAAGCCATTGCTGAGGAGCTCTCCAGAAAAATGTGTTTTTATTTAGTTTGTTGCTGTTTGCACGAAAATGAAACAAACTAGCAAATCTCCAGAAGACATTTTGAGCCAGTTTTTTGATCCACTACCACTTCCCAAAGTTTAACCGTTTAACCCATGAAAACCCTGTATAAATGATTGAAATGTTTTAGACAAATAAACTAAAATCATTTAGGTCTAGAAAACTTCCTTTTGTTATCAACATGGTAATTAGCTGGTTTGGCTGTATCAAACCACTAGCCTACTATATAATTTAATTTATTTACCTTTTTTCGATTGAAAATACACATAATCTTTTTTTTTTGTATATTAATTTGAAACTAAAATTAAGTAATTTGCAAAAAATTATAAAATAAATCTCCATGATGTCAGTCCGCAATCACGCCATATCGACTGAGTTGCCTCAGTCTGTTGACGAAGATATTGTTGGCTTCTGCCGATAGTGTGTTTTATGTGGCTAGCACAACAAGGCAGTTTTAACCACTAATCTCAATTTTCATGATCAGAGCAGCTCCTCATTTGTCTGAGTTAGCCCAGTTCCAGACCCACTTTTTCACAAAAAATCTGGAATCACCGGGGATCGAACCCATGATCTCTATATCTGTAGCCATGAACTCTGACCACTAGACCACAAAAGCAGTATTTTTATTATTTTTTATGATTTTGGCAAACAAAAAATAAAATAAAATGATCTGTTCAAATGGCACCCTGAATTATACATTATTTTTACTTGAAAATTCCTGAATTACTTGCATTTCTTATATAACTTAATTGTATCTCATATTTTGTAGTAAATTATGTTTTAATATCAAGTTCTATTTACAAATGTTATAATTGCACTAAAATTTGTAAATATACATTTTTAAGAAGTGAAATCTAACCAAGAATCTAAAAGAACAGGAACCAGAAACTTTAAAAACATTTTTGGAGAACCAGAACCGATATTTCGGTTCAACTCCCTGCCATATAATGCTATTCTTCCTACCAAAATCAAGTTACAGTTAAAAATATACTAAAGACATATAAAATATATTTAATAGATTACAATATCATCCACAATTTTAAAAGCTAATGAACCCCGAGCTGACTAAAGAAATATTTACAAACTTGTCTATTGAATAAATCCTGACCTACCTTTGATCCTTGACCTGGTTGTAAGAATGTTACGCTCGTGTATAACTGACCTCAGCTCTGCACTAAGAGTGAGATGGTTTTGAGGTGTCTGACAGTTCGGCTCCATCCCAACACGCTTATTCACGCTGAAAATTAAATAGATCTATGAGCCTTCATTTTATTAAACATTGACATTTAGAGAACATTTTAGAATGCATAGAAACACTGTGCTCAGCAAGAGTCAGGGGCTCCGGAAGCTTTTTGGAAGTGAGGTAGGGAGCTGAACTGACAGGAGTCCATCCCTTGTAAGCTGAAAATGTTATCACAAGTTCTCCTCTTGTGGTTTGAATGAAATATTTAAATTTGTTTGGACCTCATTCAAACATTATCGTTACTAGGCCTATATCTATTTGACTGCTGTATGCAGTTTAAAGGTTCTACAGTATGCGCCTTGTGTGTATGTACTCTACCTACTTGGAAAACAGAGAGAAATGTTGAAAGTTAATATTTAATTATTTTTCCTCTCTCCAAATAATTAGGCTTATTACTCTTTGAGATGTACTAGTCTGGTATTTTCTTTTATTAAGGCTTAATACACACGTTTCATTACATTTTTGTGAAAGATTATTTATGCGAGTAAATTAAGGGCTATTCAGTATTCTTTTTTTTGAAAAAAGACTGCAAGGGAGGCCAAGAAAGAGATGGGAGGAGCAGATAACATAAAATGTGCAAGTGAGAGAAGAAGAATGGAAGCAATTAAATGGAGGCATCTTATTAAACTGTCTCGGCCACATGCTGGCAACAGTACCGGTAGATGATGATGATGCGGCCACATGCTGGCAACAGTACCGGTAGATGATGATGATTATTATTTTACATCCACTAGGTATTGTTTCCAGCCTGTGGTCATTTTTCTATTCAAGCCATATATTTTCCAATACCGGCTTGCTAGCTAGGCCTTTCGTAGCTTCATATGCCTTCTAATCTAACTTAGGACTGGGACAAGCACAACATCCAGTCCCCGTTAATTCATCATGGTAAAAGGGTAAATCCACATTTCACCAATTATACATTTTCGGCCATGCGGGGATTTGAACCAGGGCCCCTCAACTCAGTAAACAAACACGCTAGCGACTGAGCTAAGGTGTCAGATATGATGATTCTTTTTAAACTTGGAGCACAATATATTATTAAAAAACAAGATTGTTCCAAAGAATCAAATAACGTAAAATATTTAGTAATACTAAATTAACAGTTCATTGGGAATATTTTTCACTGTAATATAAAGGCACACTTCTGACAATCTTCGGCTATTTTGTAGCATGAATTATAAGTGTATGTATTAATTACTTAAACTAGTTTGAATATGCATAGGAAATATGGGGGGAGGGGTTCCTTGAGACAGCCCCAGCTCCCGCGCTACATGGACGGGGGGGCTCAAGCCCCCCAGACTTGTTATTTCGGAGCCCCTGACAAGAGTGACAGCTGCAGATCACATTATGTGATATATGAATACATGAAAGTAGATCTAGGCCTAGTAACTTTTCTGCCAAGTAGTCCATTCATAAGTAAATTGTATGATTTCATGAATTCATATATCAAGTCATGTAATCTGCGGTTGTCACTTTTGATGGAATATATCAATGCCTATAAAATATTTGTTCATTGCAAGTGTTGAAAGACTGTATGCAGAATACTTGTATATCTACTGTCAATCCAGGAAATACTGTTAAATCTGCCAATTCTCTGGATTTAATTTTTCAATATTACCCCCATCAATGGGCACAGAGGCTAAGACGTCAACTTCGTACGATTTTGTGGTGACAAGGCAAAGGTTCGAAACCTGGTCAGGTATAATCACGGCGCACGCATGTACACAACCACACACACACAATTTGCATAAATCTGAGTAAATCATTTTTAATTCACTAAAGCTTCTGTAAACGTTTACACTTGTAGACTAACTCAAACTTAAAATATTGTTGATAGGGTGAGTTAGTTATCTGAGAATTTAACAAAATAAGTATGATATTTAGCTGTTCATTATATTTTCCCTTGCCAAAGAAAAAATAAGACTTTTTACCCGTCTGGTGAAAACTGGCACTTTAATATAGGGGCCAATTAAATCTGCTAAAAATGATTAATAAAATATGCAGAATTTAGAATTTAATCAAGAACATAATGAGACCTTTGTTTGAATGGAGTACAACTGTAAAAACTATTCCAAGAAGAAAAGTCAGCTATTTGACAAGTAAGAATTTAAAAATATCCGCGCACCTTGATCACACAAAACGAATCCAGGAAATTTAAGTAGTTTAGTCACGTGGTCTTATAGCCAATGAAAATTCAATTTAAAGAATCAAGTGAGTGTAAGCCAATCAAATTCCATGGTTTGAAATAAAACAACAAGTGACCGTTTACAATTTGAAATAAATCTTGATATCAATCACTTTTACTTTTTGATTAAATTTGTGTATTAAAGTGATTGTTCGAATAGCACAACTAGAGTTTCTTGTTTCAAAATTAAAATTAAAAATTCGTATGTTAAATATTAATATCTATTATCAGATAGATATTAATTGATTTAAAAATATTTAATAAAATAGTAGGCTACACTTTTTTGTTACCTAAATTATTTTTTAGTTCGTACATAAACTACTTTATTTCTATCCACGCTATCATCTCTACTTCACATCGATAAAATAAACCATTACCAAGTCTTTCCCAAATTCATACCTTCTTTTCATCACCTGTCGCATAGAAAAGATCAAGTCTATTGTAAATCTCGGTTTCCTAAATCCGTTCTGTTCCTTTCTCCAACTTCCTTTAATTTTATTTATTACTTTCTTTTCCGGAATCTTCTATTATATTTTTGTATAGTGGCACATCAGCGTTATCCCCTTATAATTTGTACACCTCTTCCTATCTCATTTCTTGAAAATAGGTAGGCTTTTTCCAGTCTTCCGGTACCTTCTTCCCCTTTCAAATAGCGCTCAGCATCCTGTATAACCATTATATACCTGCTTCATCTGCAATTCTTATAATTTCTCCAGTCATTTCATCCACCCCCGATGCTTTTCCTTGTTTCATCCTCTTTAATGCATCGTTCGCCTTTTTTCCATGTTGCTATTTCTTCCTGCTCCTTTGTTTCACTAATATCCCTTTCCTCTTCCAGGCTCAAAATCTTATCGTAATATCTCATCTATAGTTCCTTTTATTTCTCTCCTGTCTTCAATGTTCTTCCTTCTTCATCTATCATTCTAACTTGTCTTTTCTATATCCGTTTCTTACCTCGTTATATAACACCTTCCTACTTCTTTCCATGTCCCGTTTAAGCATTTCTGTACATTCTCATCCCTATATGCCTGCCACCAGCATGCTGGAGTCACTATCTAAGGACACACTTGGTGTTACCTTGATATTTACGGTCGAATTTTTCATTTCTTCATCCATAAGAAAGTAGTCTATCACCGACCTTTTCCCCATCTCAACTGTATCTAGTGATCTTATGGCTTTCCCTTTCTTTCTTATACCAGCTGTTTGCCACTTTCATTTTATTTCATGCACACAGCTCCAACAGCCTTCTACCCTACTCATTTATCTCTCCCCATCTATCTTTCCCTAACACCTCATCCAACCCTCCTCTCTCTTTTCCTACTCATCCAATTCAAGATATAGACTTTCCTTAACTCCCACATGCCACTGTAGAGAGAATATTTTGCTGGTGAAGACCCACGTTGTTGAGTCAAGTTGAAAAGTTATGTTTCCATTGCTCTTTGGAGAGTTCTTCTGTGGATGTCCCTCGTTGTCAAACCAAATAGTGAAGTGGGGACGTAGGAGATTGCATGATTCTCTTCTTTGGGAGTCCTTGGTTGGCGTTCGTCTTGATGATTATATGGGTTTGGTATTAATATTATTTATATATGTAAAATACGTTAATTTGTTGAAATTTGTTTTTTATTAGTCTAGTTGCAGTTTATTTAGAATAATTTTATTTACACACATGATACGGCAGCTTAACGCGTCGTGGGCTCTATAAAGTTGTTTGACGAGAGAAAATTTTAGATTAATGAGACGTGGACCGATCCTCTGTAAGGCTATGAAACGATTGGGGAAAGGAGCCTTATTTTTGAGTATATATACTATCTCTCTTCATCCATTGTCTCCCCATTTTGTGAAAGCAATGTTGTACAAAGACAACCTCAAATGGGTTAAGACTCTGGTAATCTTTAGCCATGTTTATTATACATGGTTTCATATTTCATTTTCGTCTTTTCAATCGCTCCAAAGTCGGAATCATTTGACATACTGTGGCCTGGCTTTCGGTAAACTACATTAACTTCTTTAAATGCATTTTACACGCAGTGCTGATCCAGATAGCAAGAAAAATATAGGTTTTTGTTCTGTGAAAATCAGTTATCACATACAATTGTCAACTTTTCTTTGTTGCCCGTTTTATTGTGATCGATGTATTAAAACCTGTGACAAAACACAAAAGCTCGATTAAATATCTCATACGACACAATATGGTATATGTCCATTTCATTGCAGCTCTTAATATAACTTTTCTACATTGTTGTTTATTAACTTGTGCAATGAAACGGTGGTATACAGTATCCAATTAAATCGTAGATAAGCGAAAATAAATATCATGGAATAATATTTTTGAGAATTCAGGGCTTATGGATTTTTTGTTAACTAGACAATGGACTTACGGATTTCTTGTATAAAATATTGTGGACTTAGGAATTTAGTTGGACTTGGTGATTTTATTTATTGAAATAGAGAATTTTGTGTTTTGAAAAACATTAATTTTATCATACTTAGAGATTTTTCTTGTTAAATCTAGTCAGGCCATTTGAAAGAATAAAGTAGAATTCACACGTACGCTGAAATTTGAAATCAGTACAGTGAGTGAACACCTCCTAGTGGTGCAGCTGCTCACACACACTCGTGGAAAGTTGGGTATCTCTGTTTACCCATGATGAATTGAAACGTCAAACATTAAAACGTAAATATTACAATCAAGTTACTGTATTTAAAATAAAATGAAATATTTTACTTTCTGCATGAGTTTGATTTTATCATCTATAAGCCTCGTGGCTTCCAATAAACTGTGGTTTTTAAATTATGACTTTTGAGATACGCCATCGTGAGACTGTGATGTGTTTATAAATAACGCATGTTTGAAAGTTTGCGCATGCGCTGATCGGATTTTCTTGGCAGGTTTTCTTTAGAAGCGCTGGAAAATTTGAAATTATCTGTACTCGTGCATTGTGGGCTACGCTAGCCACGTGTGATTAGCTTGGAGCAATCACGTTACCAAATATCAGCTCTGCTCTCGTTTTACAGTGAACGTGTGAATCAACAGTAAAAGCAATAAATAATCTATATTGCCTCGATTTTTTCAAATATAAACATAAGGATTTAATTTTTTGGGCCTTCCAGTTAAAGAAGAAAGAATGGTGAAAGAAGAAAGGAAGATGGAGGCATTTTACTAAATTGACCCAACCATAGGCTGAAAACAGTTGAAGAAGAAAATAATTATATAAACTACTCAATATGATGTGTTCATATAATTGACAATATTATCTAACCCGTAATAATTATAAAATTTAGTCATAGTTGATTGAACTAAACCTTTATATTAAAATAAAAATATTAAATTTCAATCGTGTAAAAAAATAGAGGGATGGTTTACATTGGCTGTATTGGGGTCTTTCAGGGCATGATAGTCAGCCCTAAGATGTTAATTAAATCTCGGTAATATATTAACTTAAAATAATAGTAAACATTAGCCTGACAAATTATCCATGTTATTATAGCATACTTGTTGATTTTTGTCTTAAATTAGTATTGTAATTATTATTGTTTACTCTTTATCAATCATCCCATGTAGTATAACACATATTATCTTACGAATAAGAAATTAAATGAAATGAAATGAAGGTGAAGAGAGAAATAGCATGGATTTAGGGAACAATGGTCTACAATATACTTGATATTTGCCATACGACAGCTGTTGGGAAGAAGGTATGAATTTGAAAAATACTTGGTAATGGTATTTAGGGATTCGCAGAAAACATATGATAGAAATAAAGTTTGGAAAGCGATGGAGGAGTCTGAAGTGAAAAAGAAACTTTTAATGAGAGTGAAAAGTATGTGTGCGGATAACAGGAGTAATGTTAAGATGAAGAGTGGGAGGATGGAGTGGATCCAAATAAAAAAAGTAGTGAAGTGGGGTAGTGCCCTCTTACCACTACTATTTATAATGGTAATGGAAATGTTCATGAATATGTTGGAAACTGGACGGCTTACAGATAAATAAACGTATAAACACATATTAACTATTATTAAGTTTGAGACAGCAAAGACACAGGTTGTTTAATTTTATAAAGTTTATTGAACAAATTAATAACTTTTATATGTCGATG
>CABFWO010009319.1:0-12629 GCA_902155825.1 Timema genevievae
TCGTTCCCCCCCCCACCCCCTCTGTCAATCCCGGGTGCAAGGCTGATAACGGATTGCAGTTGCATAATATTGTTTACGTTTATTAAGTTACTCAACAGCTTAGTCAAAACGAAAGGCATTTCATACCAGTATGTGTAGCGAGGTCTCTTCAAGGAGGAACAAAAAACATAAGTTATTCCATTTACATAATTACCTCCTGACCTACGTAACGTCACGGCGATACGACCTTCGCAATTATTTGTCTCACGTGTTTCAAAGATATGTTGTATGAACGTGACAAGAGTCTCTTGCGAAAACGTTTCATTTATGTGAGCTAATTAACGTGCACTTTCTAAACAGACTGATCGTGTCAGCACACAAGAATTTCTATGAGCCAGAGCGAACGGGCCTACCAATTTTGCCGGAAAAGATATTTTCCATATAACTTCCAGGGTTCGTTTGTTTACGCGTCACAATCGACATGGGACCGACGGCTCTAGTTCCCCTCCGAAGGAAGTTGTTCTACGGATTTTTATCGCTCCAAGGAAAATTCGTCGACCGTGGCTGGATTTGAACCCACGATTATCGAGTCCTGAGGCGAACACTTTACCCCAAGACCACAGAGGACGAATGTTTCGAAAACAGATTCCCGGTTACATCGAAGTACGATACCCACCATCACGCGGGTTAAGACGTCTGTCTCGTTTGGTGGCGAGAAGGTTAGAATCCCGATCGGGGTGTATCGAGGGTGATTTTAGCGATTCCCCGCCCTTCTTTTCGTGTAAATTTGAATACATTTTTCTCTGAGTTCTGCCTTTCTTATTCCTACCACATAAGAAGGAAGGTATTTTAGAAAATGTAAACACATTTTTTGAGACCAAAAGTTGATTTACATTTTATTACTTAATTACTAGTGTTATTTTATAGTTGTTGATAATTTCTATCAAAAGTGACAGCGGCCTATCATATGACTTGGCGTATGAACACGTTAAAAAATAAATTTAGAAACTTTTCTCGAGCCCGCTTCAATGGTCGAATAGTCCAAGGCGTCACTCTCGATGACGGGAAGATCGTGGTTCGAATCCCGGTCGTATGTACCAAGGATATTTTTTCCCCTAAATTGTTTTCCACCCTTCCTCTACGTGAACACGGGTGCATTTCCTCTAAATTCAACCTTCCTCATACCAACTTCACTGGCCGCATGATCAAACATGCTACTCTCGCAGTAGACTAGACCGCCGATGAAGGGAAGATCGAGGTTCAAATCCAGGTCGGGTGCGCTGAAGTTGGTTTTACAAAGTGGTTTTCCACCCTCCCTCCACGAAATGCGGGTACACTTCCTCTAAATATAGACTTACTCATCTCTAAAACCATCAGCGTAATTAGTACATATGCGTATAACCTGAATGGATAGTAAGACGTGCTAAGGAACAAATTCTAGTTGTCAGTTAAAACCCTTTCTATGAAAATTGTACTGTAATAAGACGCGGCGCACAAAGAAAAGTTTGCCTCACCCCTGGCTGCCATTCTTCAAGAGACAAGGTCTCCGAACAAAAACAACTGACATTATGAGTCACAGAAACAACTTGAACCGCGCGATCAGCTATGACCCGGAAGGCCCAGGGTTCAGTTTCTACCGGTAGCGCTTTCAAGGTCACCAACCTGTTTTCTTTTTCCGCCGCGAGACGTCAGTGAAAAGAAATGAACAAACCGGTAAATTCCTTAACCTGGATCCGTGAACAAAAGATGCGCAAGCGCAGTAAGTAGCTGTAAAACCTTCATTTCCCTATGAATCTGACAGCTAGGAAAATTTACTAGTTCTATTTTAATACATCCATACGTCAAACCATATGATCTGCAAGCCCATATGTTTAGCAGCTGTCACTTTTGGCGGTCAAAACTTTCACATCAATTTGTTTCTAACCAGTTTTTATAAAGAGTTTTTACATTATTGAAATATTAATTTTGAAAATAACCATTTGTATGTTGTTTTTTTTTGGTGGCGTCTGTAGTTAACTTAAAAATGATTTACAAACGAGAGATTCTAAAAGGTTGCCTTCGCTTCATTAATAAAGATGGCGGACCGAACGATATGAAGACGGTTGATGACGTCAATACGCCTCGTATTCATGCACTTGTGTATACAAAATAAAAACGTTTTATTTCGAAACCAATATTTTGTATGGTTCTCTCTATAAGAAATAAAACCACATATTATATTTATTTATATTATAATTTATGGGGGCCAGTAATAAGATAAAAGGGTCCTTTTTAAATTATTATTTTATGTACTATTATATATATTGTCGCCACAACTGCGAAACATAAAACAATTGATTTTTTTAATCTCTCAGTTAGTGACGAAAAAGCCAACTATACAGTAATCCTTAGTATCTATTGATAACTATTTTGATTAACTATATATTCTTACGATGGAAATAAAAATTATTTATATAAGGCTTGTCGTTAGTGAATTTCAATCAATGTTTGAAATGCGAAATATATATATTTTTTAAGTGCGCCAAAAGAATATTCGTAAGAAAATTGAAATATTGTTATGTAAAGTGCAATGTTCATAGGAACAGCTATAAAAGCTACTAGATATACTTTCATATTATATAACAGCGAGTTTTTAGAGCTTTCCAGGAGAGAGAGAGGGGGGGGCAGGGGGGGAAGGACGCCAGTTGTTAAGGGGCTACTTCGAAGTGCTTTACATACTCAGTAACCGAGTTAAGGTAACTTGTGAGGAGAATACCGTACAGCTTGAGTCGCTATTCAGTACGGACAACAACCGCGCATATTCGAGCAGCCGTGTGCTCGACACCGAAGATAGGTCATGGCACGGAACAGCTGAGTAGGACGAGGACCTTTCTCTAAACTCTTTCAACCTGTTCTAAAACCTGCACTTTTAGAGTAACTGATCTATTTAAATAAACAGATCAAAACTAACCTTGACACGTCGGCCCACGGGTTGGGGATCTGCAGCTGTCACTTTCGATGGATATTATCAATAATTATAAAATAACGATAATAATATTGTAAACTGTTATCAATGTTGACCGTAAGAAAATGTGTTTGTATTTTGTAAAAGGGTCTTCGTATGAAAGTTTGACTGCAAAGGCTGCCATTTTGTTAGTCCCCGTAGTAAGCTCAGCAGGTTGTATTGAGGCCGTAACGCGCTGCTTGTTTCATGGTATCCAAGCGATTAGGCTTGGGATCGAAACCTCCTCGCGCCTATTTAAAAACCACGACTACTTTTTTATTTTTTTAGCACCGTGTTTTACTAACCGCTCGGGTTACGCTAGTGGGTTAAGTATGAGTAAGGTTGAATTAAAATAAAGTGTACACATATTTGCGTAGAGCTAGAATGGAAAACTATTTTAGAAAGAAAAACCCAGCCTCATTACACTCGACCAGGATTCGAACCCCGATATCCCCGTCATAGGCAGTCTCAGTCTATTAAGATAGTGAGTGTGGCCTTCCTTAGACCATGTGGCCACCGAAGCGGGTCCCTCCAGGACTCCTTGACCGCGCCAATACCAATGACACCCCCTTGTTCGTCGGCATCGGGATTGCTTTTGAGTGTATTACCGGTCACGGGAAGGTCTAGGTTCGAATCTCTACTGGATACACACGGAGTGGTTTATTGCCATGGTTTTCCCCATCCTTCCCTCAGACACGCGGACACAAGCCTCCTTCCAACCCTGCCTGTTACTCGTCCTTGCCTCTTACACACCTAGCTATTCAGGTCCTCCCTAACATCATCTCTATGTATATTTAGTACTTTAATAACTTGACACGTGGTTTAATAGTCAGTGCACCTGACTACGAACCTTGGGGTCCCTGGTTCGATCCCCGGCTGGTACCTTGGGTACTTTTCCCGAAAGGAGGAATCATCCCAACGGTCACCAGGGTTTGGCTAGTTAGATTTAAGTTAGGTTGTAAGTGTTTTCACTGGTTCCACACCCTCATACTATCTCCCTCATTCTCACTATCTCCCTCATACTATCACCCTCATTCTCGTTATCACCATCACCTCATCTAGCCGGGACATGGAAAGAGCCTCCACGGAAGGGACGTACTATTAGTACATTCGGGTGTCTCCTGGGTAACGGTACACTAGTACCGGCTAATCTTTCCACTTCTGGGCTACGTACAAATGATGTAACTCAGACGCACAATATATTGTACTTTAATTATGTTTATCGAATCTAGGCCTAATTCAAATAGTAATTATTTACGTCGTAAAAATTAGGCACCTTGAGTACCACTTGGCTAAACTCTGCCATGTGGACATTATCGTGCAACGCACAGGATTGCCAAATCATATTACCAAAATCCCACCAGGGCTTATCAAATTGATCTAATTTACGGTTTTATTTGAAGAAATAGAGCTTGATTTTCTTATGTTCATTTTATTTAAAACATAAAGGACATAAACATAAAGAACATAAAAGTTTGATCTTCTTCTTCAAAAAAAAGGTGATACAAAGGTACTCAAAATATGACTTGCCAAAATCCCTGACGCAAAATAAATATTATTGAAAACTATTATCCTACTTCACACTTCAGAAAATGCTTTTAAAGCCCACTTGAAAGGATCAGTAGAGCTCTTAATTCAAAACTAAATTTACATTTTCCTCCTTCCCTTATAAATTATTTTTAAATCACATTACAAAAATAGCTAAAACATGGTAGTTTTTTTTTTCAATAGGAAAACAAAAATCTAGAGTTAGATTTTTTTTAAATGCTAGAAAACCCGTGGCTGCTATTCGAACCACTAAGCCCACTCTGGAAAAAAAAAAGCTCAATCTAGCGGGAATATAATATCTAGGTTGGCAACAATGCCGGTGCAGGAAGCCTAAAAGGAAGCAAAAGCGTGCTCTAGCTGTGGAAATGCTGCCGACAGCACCAATTAACATGGCGGCCTGAAGCGCGTCATCGTGACGTCATCTGGTTTGCACGTGGTCTACCCCCCATACTAGGGATTCTACGAGGATCCGCACAGATTGGACGTCAAGAGACCGGGTTACGAAACTGATCAATCTGGTGCGGAGTTAACACCCCGAGTGAAAAGATAAAGTAGCTAAGTTTAGTTAAGGCGAGAGATGTGAACTTAGAGACGCGTGGCATTCGCAAACTATCCAACCAAATGTATAAGTTCTTACACCTTAGCTCAGTACGTAGGAGGGGGGAGGAACAGAGTTTGGGGACTTAAATTCCATTGCGGGTGTAATGAGGTGGTTTTTCCACCTTAATGATTTTTCACGCTCCTTAGAAGCAAATTAGGGTACACTTAATCTAAATTGAACCTTTCTCATCCTTAGTACATTTGCTAAGAAACTTACATATGCATAATTTTACCAGAACGGGTAGTAAAGCCTCGGTCACACGGAGTTAGTTTACTAGTGGCTATTAGAGTAGTACTCCGCTAGCGATTGTTTTACTAGCGGCCAGTAGTGACTCACCAGCCAGTGTTTTACTAGCAGCCAGTAGTGACTCACCACCCAGTGTTTTACTAGCGGCCAGTAGTGACTCACCAGCCAGTGTTTTACTAGCAGCCAGTAGTGACACACTGGCCAGTGTTTTACTAGCAGCCAGTAGTGACTCACCAGCCAATGTTTTACTAGCAGCCAGTAGTGACTCACCAGCCAGTGTTTTACTAGCAGCCAGTAGTGACTCACCAGCCAGTGTTTTACTAGCAGCCAGTAGTGACTCACCACCCAGTGTTTTACTAGCAGCCAGTAGTGACTCACCACCCAGTGTTTTACTAGCAGCCAGTAGTGACTCACCAGCCAGTGTTTTACTAGTGCTAGTCTACGATACAAGGTCAGATGACCGACTCGCCACTAGCAACTAGCGCTCAACTATCCCGTGTGAACCCCACGAAACAGCGCTAATGCTAGTAGAAATCAAACACACGCGTTTAAAAACATCGCGCCCTACACTCAAAGACGAGATTTAACTCAACAACCACACGTTTCGGTGGCCGCATGGTCTAACGCTCTACTCTCGCAGTAGACTAGACTGCTGATGACGGAGAGATTGAGGTTCGAATCTCGGTCGGATGTACTAAGGGTAGGTTTTTCTAAAATTGTTTTCCACTCTCCCTCTACGCAAATACATGTACACTTCCTGTAAATATAACACTAAAAAAAATCGATTATATCTGAATGTTTGTTTCTCTAGAAACGATGTTGATATTTGCTGCCTTGTTGATTTTTTATGTCAATCACAAAAATAGTGTTTGCTCGTGAAATTATACACGAAAGCAAATAATAGTTGTATGTGGTCGCATAACGTTCCTAATCCCTAAAACCATCCGCGTAATTAGTACATAAGCTTATCACCCGAACGGGTAGTAAGATGCGGTGCTAAAAAAAATGGAAATAAAACTAACTAGCAGTGTGAGGCGCGGTACTAAGACACGATTACAAAAAAAAAAAAACAATTGCGATACAATTTTACCAAAGAGGAAGGAGATACCAGATACTGGATTAAATCAGGGTTGGAGGGAGATACGGAAAACACAAAGAGACCGGCCCAAGATCTAGAGAGACTTGAAGAAGGGGTATCTTATCTGGACCTGCCAAGGGGCAGTTGTTATACACCTGATATTGTCGAGCGTAGATAGTCCACTTTTCCCCGTGACGCCGATCCCACATCATCTTAAAAAGTGCACTGACGCACACAACTATTTGTAGAATAAGGAAGTGGGGGTGGGAGGGGACCTTCCAGTTTAGAATTTGGATTTGGTTCAATATGATGGACCGAGTAAAATAACTTGAGGAATTATTTATAGGAGATATGGCCTCCCCCGTGAATGAACTCTCGACCTTTTGTTTACAATCGTAAGAAGCAACCGACCTGATCACTCTGTAGAGCATGCATTTATCACGCGTGTGTTGTATCCAAAGGCTTCTCGTCAGCGAATTATCCGAGTTTACTTCTAATAGAAGAAAAAAAAGCCGACCAGATCTAGCGTTGAGTAAATCAGAACAAAACTAGATTTCCCGGTCGCTCGTACGGAATCAAACTTAAGACTCTTAGCTACACCGACATATATAACCGGCCCTGTGGTGTAGTAGTCAGTGTACCTGGCTACGAGCCTTGGGTTCCCGGGTTCGACTCCCGGCTGGCACCTTGGGTATTTTTCCCGATAGGGGAATCAACCCAACGGTCACGAGGGTTTGGTAGGCTTAGGTTAGTGCTTCCACTGATTCCAAGTCCTCATACTCACTATCACCATCATACTATCACCATCACCTCATCACATCGGAACACGGAAAGGATGTACTATTAATACATTCGGACGTCCCCTGGACAACGGTACTTTAGTACTGGATAATCTCCCCACTACTGGGCTACGAGTGATGTAGAACAGACGCGCAATATTATTATTACCGACAAAAATAAGCAGATTTTATATCTAAATAAAACTACCTTATCAACGGCAGCATGCTACAAGACAGTGTTACTCAACCTGGGGTACACGCAGACATCTAAGAGGGTACGCACAAAACATGCAGCTAGAGAGGTTCAATACCACTATTCTAAGGGGTCCCTATCAACTGTATTGCCTGTGAACGAGAGGCCAAGGTTCGAATCTCGGTAGGGTGCAATGAAGAATGAAGATATATTTTTCTAAAGAGTCTTCCTCCACGCAAATGCGGGTATATTTCCTTTAAATCCTTCATCCTTCATTCCTCATCTCTAACTGATCAGTTAAGATAGATTGGTCAGTGGATGATGATGATGATAACAGATCACCTAGACCGGCAGTTGGCATCCCTAACTATTCGATTATGAGAACTGGCAACTCATATTGCCCCAATGGCGAAGATAAAAAATATGACATTATTTTATTTACATTCTTAGTCCATTTAATTAACTGTGTAAAGATAAATTATGTTGTAATGCATAAGGAAGTATGATTAGAAGCTTTTGATAACTTTTAGATGAACTATATAATTCATAAATCAAATAAAACATATTTCTAGAATTCCAAATTTAAGTGAACGTTGGTGATTGAAAGTGGGTTTCTTATAAATATCACGGTTTAGAAATATAATTTGATTAAACTACAGCAATAACCTTAATGCAGTTTTCGTATTTTTTAAAAATTTGGTTCTAATCGTGAAATATTATGTTATATGAGTAATTATTTTTTAATTTTATTTTTCATTTACTAGCGTAAAAAAATACTGAACGACTTAGGGGCGAGGGAAATCGTACTGAAAGTAAGGTGGAAGGAGTATCGTACAGCAAGTAGTGCCCAATCCACCTTGGAAGGGGTATCGTACAGCAGGGAAGCAGTGCCCAATCCACCTTGAAAGGGGTATCGTACAGCAGGGAAGCAGTGCCCAATCCACCTTGGAAGGGGTATCGTACAGCAGGGAAGCAGTGCCCAATCCACCTTGGAAGGGGTATCGTACATCAGGGAAGCAGTGCCCAATCCATCTTGGAAGAGGTATCCTACAGCAGGGAAGCAGTGCCCAATCCACCTTGGAAGGGGTATCGTACATCAGGGAAGCAGTGCCCAATCCACCTTGGAAGGGGTATCGTACATCAGGGAAGCAGTGCCCAATCCACCTACACCCAGTAAGATACTACTATGTGTTTAGAAAGTCGCCTTCTCCTCCCCCCTTTCCCCGCCCAACGTATCACCCTCTGGCGAGGATACGTAGCTCGTACTTGATGAAAGTGAAAACACTTGAGGCGATCAAAGATGGGTGAGAAATTCTTGTGAGGGAATCCTTGACCTCAAGACAATCGGGAGAAAGATTTTGTAGTGACGTCAGCAAGTCTGTGACGGCCGAGAACAAGATATATCTCTCCCTCTCTCTCTTTCTCTCCGAAGATAAAGGTTGAACCGTTATCTTCTGAAGATTTACTAGAAGGATGTCGGCCCGGCAGGTGGAGCTGGACGACAGGGGTCCCAGGTTCAAGCTAAGACCTCTATTATGGATGATTATTATTTCTTTATTCTTTGGTGCTTTACGCGTTTTGAGAAAAAAAAACAGTAATGCGCTATTTCTGATTAGTTTTTTTAGTACCGCGTCCTACTACGCGTTCGGTTTATGCTTAATTATTGATTACGCTAGTGCTAATAGGGATTAGGGAGGCTATATTTATAGGAAGTGTACCCACATTTGCTTGGGGGGAGTGGAAAACCACCCTCAATACACCCAACCGAGATTCGAACCTAATTCTCCCCATCATCGGCAGTCTCTTCTACGGGAGTAGCGCGTTAGACCATGTGACCACCGAAGCGGGTTTTGTTTTGACAGGAAATAAATTGAGCATTTCGTTGCTATCGATTTTTTTTTTTTTTACTGAACGTGCACTTGGTCTTACCAACCGTCTGGATTATCCGCATATTTACACTTTAAGGGCAGGGAAGAGGAAGGTAGAACTGTAAAGGAAATGTATCCGCAACTATCTTATTTTATTAGATGGTGTCAGCTTGGATAATAACTACTAAATTTTAAATATTACGAGATTTGCAAGTTTATATGGTCAAGTAAAATAGTTAAACTATTCAACTTTTTTACTTTTGGATTCAAATTTCGAAATAAAATTTCATCAAATCCGATACGAATTTTTCAAGTATTAAGATTTGAAGTTTCGAATCGAATATTAATCCTAAAAAGATTCAGTATTCAAATTGGAAATTTCGAAGCTTAACACAGATTTGAAACAGTTATTTTCAATTACTTTCATTTTGCTTCTGAATAATAGAAATGGCGCAACTCACGGCTAGGTATTAAAGAGGGAGCACCTTTCTTATTTGATAAAGATCGCCCCTGAACAGTGACGTGTTCTGTATCACATTCAGTTATAAAAAAAACCGGGAGCCTGCGAAACAAGAGAGAAGCGATCCCTCTTCCAGCGGAAGTGCAGAGATTATGACGTCACCGGGCATGATGGGCCATGTCCTGCCCCCCCTCCCCCCCTCCAGTTTTGTTACCGATAACTTCTGCAGCCTCTTTGCGACTCGATCGCTGTTTGGAGTGGGGTTCGAATCATCTCATCTGTAAAATGTCGAGACGAACTTCCAGAAATTAAAACGAGTGACAATAACTCAAGGTGGGAGTTAGTGTAGGAGATTAGAGTTAAGGGAAGTGTTGTTTTTTAGTTTTTGTGGCAAAACATTATTTTGAAATTAACCAAACATTTCTCGAGTAGAAAAATAAGAGTTTAATTTTATTCACATTGTGATACCAACAATTGTTGAATTATTTCAGACACCTTGGCTCAGTCAGTAGAGTGTTTGTATACTGATGTAAAGGTCCTTTGTTCGATTCCTGGCATGGTCAAAAAAATATATCATTGGTAAAATGTAGGTTTCCCCTTTAACAGTGATGAATTAACGGCTGGGGGCTGGATGTTGTGTCGGTTCTAGATATAAATTAGTTTATAAGTCGTGTGCTGATATAATCAGTCGGTTTGGAATTGAATACCTCAAGAAAATGAAAATCTTGAATCATACACATAAATGGAACTCGATGAAAAACATTTTGAGTGGAGAGAAAAAAGCTGTCATTAAATTCTATGACACCCTAGACAGATATTCAACAAATGTTGATATCACCATGTGAAGGAAATTAAACTATATGTTTCTACTGAAGAAATATTTGATTTATTTTGGCCAAAAAAAAGTTTAGATATAAAAACTGTAAAAGCAATGGCCCTTTCTTGCGTTCCCCACATTAAGGTGGGTCGGAAGGTTCCAATTCCTTTCAGTTTTAATAACAAACTGTTTTTTGTTGCCAACATGAATAACATATTGCTTTAGTAAACACGTGTTTTAGTTTAATTTTCTACACATCGTAATCTCAACAGACCTGAGACTATTGGCATTTAAAACAATACATTTTTCTCTTCATTTAAAACAGTCCCGTTTTTATTTTATTTTATTTATTTGAGTTATTTAATGTGCACTTTCTGAACTGACTGATTATATCAACACACGAGAATTTCTGTAAGCGAGAGCGAAAGGGCCTACCAATTTTGCCAGGAAAGGTATTCTCACATACCTTACAAGGTTATTTTACAAGCCACAATTGACATGGGACCGACGGCCTTAGTTTACCTTCGTGGGAAGTTGTGCTACGGATTTGTATCGCTCAAGAAAATCCGTCGATCTCAGCTGGGTTTGAACCCACGAACATCTCCTAAGGCGAGAACTTTACCCTGAGATCACTGAAGTCGTAAAAAAAAAAGAGTCCTGTTCAAATTTCCCTACGCCCATAAAAATCTCGTAACAGGCGTCGCATTGTAGTACAGTTTATCTGTGTTGTACTTTAGAAAACAGCGGAATTTAGGCCAATGAAACAGATTCACTATATTTAGAAAAACATGAACATTGTTTATTTTAAAATAAACAAACAATATGCTGAACTGGTCCCAAAATCGATTTTGTCGAGTTTTGGTCGCAGATAAACACACCTCGATATGTTTTCTAGTTCGAGCGTAATCTTGTATCTAATATCCCGGTTAATCGAGCGTGAGAGATGGGATGTTAAGTTGAATGGGTAAACCGTTCTAAATGGCTAGCATTCTGCTCAGGTGTACGTGTGTGTTCAAAAGGTAGATCACCATACAGATTTTAATAAAGCTTACTACCCGCTTCGGTGGCCGCGTGGTCTAACGCGCTACTCTCGTGCGGAACTAGACTACCGAAGACGGGGAGATCGGGGTTCGATCCCGGTCGGGTGGTGCAATGAATTTTTAACTAAATGGTTTTCCACCCTCCCTCCACGCAAATGTGCACTTCCTTTAAATTAAACTTTCCCAATCCCTAGCACATTAGCGTAGTTAGTAGAGAGGCGTTTAGCCCGGACGGGTAGTAAGACCCGGTGCTAAAAAATACATATTAAATTTCAAACTGGAAGAAAAAAAACCAGATATAATAACACTGATAGAATAATTGTTCCCCCAGAGTAAGTTTCTGAGTACGCCACTGGCTCTGGGTTCATCGAACTCCGGTGGTTTGAAGACCAGGTTATCTTCAGCTGACAATCTAGTTACCGGCTAGCGGACCTGACAAAGTGGTTAGCATCGTATTTATTGTGGAATCACGCTAAGAGGCCAAGCAGGGAACATAAATACTTATTTTTCTGTTAAAACTGACAAAACTTCACTCCAATACCATTCACAGGGTGGGCACAAGATCTAAATACCAAATTATATCTAAATTATACTTTCCTCCTCATTACCTGGTTTCAGGTGGGTTTTTTTGTCACAGCATTTTACTACCTGTTCAGGTTATACGCATATGTACTAATTACGATGATGCGGTAGGGATGAGGAAGGTGGAATTGAAAGGAAGTGGGGGCATGCATTGGAGAGGGACACTTGTTCATAAATCATATGCTGATATAATCAGCATGTACATAAAGTGCACTTTAAATACCTCAAATAATAAATTGAAATACCTATTAAATAACGTTAATAATATGGTAAAATTGTATCCATTTTGGCCACAAAAATAATTTGTTTGTATTTTTATAAAAGGTGCTCCAAATGTATATATACATAGGCCTACATACATACACACATACACACACATACATACATACATACATACATACATACATACATACATACATACACACATACATACATACATACATACATACACACAT
>CABFWO010009321.1:0-12622 GCA_902155825.1 Timema genevievae
GAGGATCTCCTGCCGCAGTCTGGTTTGCATGTCCGGTCGAGTCGCTAGCTCGTACAGGGCGAACGACGTGGTGTTAGCTGACGTGTGAAACCCAGCGATTAGAATACTATGCGCTTGAGCGGCGTAGTCGTCATCGTCCAGTTCTGCGGTAAGAATTAAAATAAACAATGGCTGACCTCATTTTGTCACAAGATCAACTTATCTGAATTTCGGATGTTTATGGCTTAGTGTGGTGTAAGGGGGGAGGGGGGGGGTAGATTTAGAATCATCTTGTTTGCTGAGAAGAAACAAAATTTCATAAATTAAGAAAAATAGATTTTCTGACCATTTGTAGCCAGAAGTTTTCATCCCATCTATGTATAGTTTTGTATATTTTCTTAAAACTAAGCTTTCTGAACATTTGACACAATAGCTAAGTTGTCAACTTAATTGCATGAGCATTTAAGGGTCCGTGTTAGTTATCCCACTCAGAAAAAAATTAATTTAAATTTAAGTTTACTCCCATCAAACCGTATATTGATAATCTCGGGAGTGGTTTTGTCGTTATACAGCTATGATACGAATGTATAGGTGAATTGTATGATAACATGATATTAAAATATATAAGGATACTATGACCTAAATAAAAGTGTCCAAGTCCTAATCACAAGTGCTATAATTATGTTTTAATTGTGCCTGGAATATAATCATTTGAATGAATTGAGACCCAAAACAATTGTATTCTTGTGGAGGTATACTAACTAGAAGTATCCTAAAATAAACCCACTCAAGTCCGTCAGGAGTGCTAAAATCTTAGATAGGCCACCATCGCCTCACTAAAGTTTTCTGTCGTTACCAGGTTATTGTTGTTGTTGTTGATTGGGTTAATTAGTTACGAGGGCATAGCCCGAACGGTTATTAAAACGTGGTGCTAAAGAAAAAAAATTAGTTACGTTTATATTAATATAGTCAAATAAATGTGACACTTTACTGTTTATGTAGTCATATATGTGTCTGTTAATTCTTAGTTAGTCAAGTAGGTGTGAAAACGTGTCGGTTTAGAAAGTCAAATGACGTTTGATACGTTCCTGATGAGGCAGTCAAACGACTGTAGATGTTTGTTGAGATAGTTTAATGAATTTGAACACACCTCTGATCAGGAACACAATGTGTTTCAGTACGTGAAATAAGGGCGTTTTTACGTTTCTGTTAAGATATTCAAACGGACCTAGAGTTTAGCTAATTATACATTTGTATCTCCACCAAACTTACGTGTGTACTGCCCCCAAACTGTAGAGAATAAAACCAATATACTTACTTATATCTAACACGTCGTTTTTATTGGTTATAGACCTTCCTTCTGGTTGATCTGCAACTTTGGTGCCGTCATTCATTGTTTGTTCTAGAAATGTCCCGCCTTTCCTGAGTTTCATCAGTAGATCGACGAAGTCTTGGCGCTCAATCCCGTTCTTCTCCCTGTGTCCCACAACGTCCCAAAGAGTCTTCCGGACAAAGACGTCGACATCATTTTCAGATATTTTTAATTTCAAAAACTTTGCTAGCCACGGCAAGAAGACAACTAAAGTTTGTTTAATTAGAGCGATTGTCTTCAGTTCAAAGATCTTCCTTAGTATCTTTGGAAACTCCCCGTTGCCATCATTTATAGCGTTTGCGTTCACACCAAAAGCACAGGAAGCGAGCACGTCGATTGTGTAACCACTTGATATTTCTTTGACTGATATTGTATTTCCTGTGAACAAAAAGAAACAAAAGTTACTAACATCACCTATTATCGGAACGCTTGAGATGCTTTGCAAGCCTCCAAATACTCAAACTTTATTTTTAAATAATTATTAAATAAAGTAATGTCAAAATGAAAGCGAACGGTATTGACATACTCTGATAGGTTGAACATCCTTAAGTTGTAAGTTTCTTATTTAAAAAAACTAATGAAAATGTGGAACTAGCTCATTCGTTGTTCTAGGGTCACAACAAATGGTTCTAAACGTAGATCTGATAAACCTAATAAAAAATAGTTATTATTTAACAGGGTCACAAGATAATTGAGGATTGTTTTACTGGTTTTGAAGCTTCAAAACCACAATTCCTATAAGAAATACCACAGTGTGAGGATATTTATATTCCAGTAGAAGGAACCCTGATTAAAAGTGAGGTGTTATAATGTATCGTTTATAAAATAATTTCGAAAAAAAATTCACCAATAGAGTCGGCTACTACTTAACTTTTTTTTAAATTTGAACTAGGAATACAGGTTTTATCCTCGAGATAGTCAGGGTGGACTAGGCCGCTGGGACACCGGAAGATATCCCAGTAGGCCGCAGCAGGTTTAATTTATTATTAATTACTCCAAAAGTTTGTTCAGGAGGACAGACTATTCAGATATTTTATCACAGAAAGCTGCTAATACTGTCTGAATCTACATTTAGAGGAACTCCAATAATATCAACCCTCACCTGCTTTAGCACAACATGGCCTTTTAACCCCAAACGAGATACGATACAAAGTCTCTAATGTGTTTTGTAGAAATCACTACTTTACTGTAACAAGCTCTATCAAGGCAGAGACCAGACCTTATTTAGCGCAAAATAAATACTTGTTTTACTTTTAGACATTCTAAAAATAGTAAAGCTTTCTTCCTTCTCTCTCCTATCCAAGATTATCTCTTAAGATCATTCGACCATCAACATTTTACTGCACAGTTTTACCAAGTGTATAATTATAATCTATATATAGTAGTTCAATGATTTCAAATCATTACAGTTTACGAGATATAAGGGGTCAAACATGATATTTTATGATATTTGTGTACCATTATTAAGGTAAAGTAATAAATGTATCAAACCGAAATTTAATATAACCAAACATTAATATGAGGTGTGCATGGTTAAATAATAATAGGGTCTAATAATAATTAAATGATAAAAATATTTCAGAGAAATATTAATCTTATTAGTCTTATATATATATATATATTAATTTTTATAACACACAATATTAATCCTGTCAGACACTTTAGCTCAGTCAGTAGCTTGTCTGCCTGCTGAGATAAGGGTCCCGGGTTTGATTTTCGGAATGGCCGAAAATTTATCATTGATGAAAATATGGGTTTACCCTTTCACATTGGTAAATTGACGGCTGAGGACTGGATGTTGTGCCTGTCCTAGTCTTAAGATGGATTATAAGGTATATGAAGCTATTACTGGCCTAGCAAGCTGTTAGTGGAAAATATATGTATTGGATAAAAAAAAACTTCACAGGCAAAAGGCTGGAAACAGTAATGGATTAAATAAAATTATATTAATATAAATATTATAGCTATTTATAACTTATGAAATATTCATATTATGGTTATGTCATTCTGTAAACCTCATATGATTGTCTAGTTACACTAAGTTTCATACCCATACATTAATAAATTTCCATTGACAATGGTGCGCAAAAAACATAAAATAACAAGTTTGACCCCTGATAACTCTGACTGTAATGATTTGAAATCATTAAATCACTATTAATAGCTTATAATTATCGATTTGTTAAAATTTTGTGGTAAAGTTTTGAGAGTCGAATGACCTTAAGGGATATCTATGTTCTTTTAGGTGTCCTATCATTTTAGGGACGCGACACTAAGTACATCCAGCTTAGGAATGGCTGTAGTTGAAAGCTAGTGTAAGATTTGTGTAGCAAATATTGGTTGAAAGACAATTTTGTGGAAATAGTTATTATTTTATTAGTAATACTATAATTTCAATCAAAAGTGTTAATGAACGTTTCTAATAATATTTCCCAAGGATTACTTTATAACTAGACTTTTCTCAACTTATTGAAAGAATAAAAATATTGATATAAATATTATGTTGTTTGTTTCGCTGTTTTGATAACAATATATTTTTTAGTCCGTGAAATAATAAGTTAAAAAGTATTATATTCACATCTGTATCTTCATATAGCTCGCCACCAAAATAAATAGATTTTTTTATATAATATAAAGAAAGAGACAAACAATTATTGTTTAAAAATAAAAAATAAAAAATTGTAAGCACGTTTGCATGAATACAACTTAGCACAATTTGTACGACATCATCAACAGTCCTTATTTCGTACAATTTGTTTTCTTAAGTTTTGATAATAAAGCAGCCTTTTGGAAGCGATCGTTTGTAAAGAAGTTGTGAATTACAGACTCCACCCCCACAAACAAAGAAACATACAAACGCTTATTTTCATAAAATTGTGTTTAAATAATTTAAAAACCCTTAAAAGAAAAAGAAAATTTAAAATAAATTGGAACATGTGGTATTGTATATCATATGGTTTGTTGAATGGATACATGATAGTATCTGGTATCTGGTAGCTCTTGCTAGATGTCAGCTCCCAACACTCCTAAGCTGGATAACATATATCTATTAGTATTTCACTAAGGTCAACAGCGATTTGGTTTATAACTTTGTTTTTATTTCCACACAACTTAACTCACCAATTTGTCTTCCTAATTTTCACGCTGCCATTGCCTCTAATCTTTTTTTTTAAACTCTTATAGCTTTTAAGTGGTTTAATATTTTAAGTGGGCTTATGACGCTATGATATGATTTCTGCTGTCTGAAAACTCCACTTTATTTGACTATTTTAACGTTGTTTTAGCCGTATTCTTACCAGATGGACCATGTTTAGCTTTCAACAACCTTCGCTATCATAGCTTAGATTTATTATTATTATTATTATTATTATTATTATTATTATTATTATTATTATTATCACCGCGTCTAGCTACCAGTTCGGGTTATACACACTTACGCTAATGTGTAATGGTAGGGTGATTGTGAGATGAAATGGAGAACCTACAGTTTAACGTGGGATCCAGAACCACGGTGGAGGCCTGACATTCCTCACATTCACAAGTTGTGATTAAAATACGTCTTGTCAGAGGTGAAGGAAGGGTTTGACAATCAGATAAATCTGTGCCTGGACCGAGGATTGAACCCCGGACACCCAGCACAAAAGTCTGACACCTTACCCCTAGACCACCAGGTCACCCTTGCTTAGATACACCTCCAACCCCTTACCGTTTGCTAATCACGGTGAAGAGGGAAACCCCCAATTAAACAAACTATATTTATTTCGGCCATGTTGGAATCAAACCTGAGAACCTGTATTTAATAGGTAGACATGCTACTGGCTGAGTTAAGGCATGGAGCAATATGACAGTTTTTAAGCAATAATAATAATAAATTGAAATATATTAGGGGAGGTATTGGAGTATGTATTAGAGGCGGTCCGAAGTACATTTTACGCCAGGGTGAGATTTCTTTTGGTCGCCCCCTTATATAACGGGGGATAGTAGGATGATTTGAATATAGTCACCAAAGCTAACAACTCCCTAACGTAGCCTTGGCATGATAAAAAAAAACAAGGACCATTCCAAATAACTTCTAAGGTCATCCAATTTAAACAATTTGTTGGTAGAAGATCACTTCAAATATCTCCAAGAGGCATTTAGATTTCAAAAAACAAAAATTAGTCAAAGAAAATTCTAGATAACTTCTAGGGCATTCTAAATTTAAAAAAAAAATCTGTTTAGAACTTCTTAAAATAGATTTCAGGGGCATTAAATTTTCAAAAACTAGCTAAAGGAGGACTATATCAAATATACTCTAGAAGTATCCAAATTTTAAAATATTTTGGGGGGAGCACTCTTTCTAAATAGCTGTTAAAAGAGTTTGATTTTCAAAAATACTTTAAGCAAAGGCTTTTATAAATAGCTTCTAGGAGCATCATATTTTCTAACATTAACTGGGGGAGAGGAGAGTAGAAAGTTCAGAAAAAATCTCTTTTGGTTCTTGACCCTCCTACCTATCCCCCTAAACAAATAAAGTTCCACCACTATTGTATACAATAAACATGTTTTTAATTCTCAGGGTTTAGTAGTAAGTCTTTAAATCATGTCATAAACTTTCAGTTTTGAACCCCTCCTTCCCCAATCCCCCGTCAAAATATATAAATTTTTCCTATGCCCATGTCAAACCTAGCCACTCCAAACCTAACATAACCTGAGCGTGATATTATATAATATGAAGGAGGAAACTCCATAAATGATTATCAAACGGTACTACAAGCGTTTCACTTCGAGATTGTACTAAAATGGTTAGGATTACAAATAAAACCATTAGAACATGTTTGGTAGACAATGTTCGCCCCTTTAATTTTTATATAATGAACAATTTAAGAAATAATTACAAAACACTGTTTTAGGTTGCCATTTTTTCCATACGGTAGATGTAAAGTAACTTTTTATGAGTGGCTCTATATCCCAATGTACTAACCACAAAAAAATTATACCACTCTGTCAAATTTCATGTTAGTATCAAAAAGTGAATGAGTGTTATGATTAGCAACCCCACTATTACCCCCAGGTTAAGTAAGGTTTGGAGTTGAGATATTTGGGAATTATTTTCTTATCACTACCAAGTTAGGTTGGTGCTCTGTTTCACGCTCTTCTAAAGCTTACGCCCCCCGAGTAGCCACCCGGTTCACCCTGCCCTTCAGCCGTTCCTGGTATGTATCTAGTATCTAGTATTACTGAACATACATACCTCTAAGTGACTGTTGCTCTACAAACTCAGCCAACTCCACTGCCTTTGCATCCACCAAGCAGAACATGTTCTTGATCTTGTTGGAGCTGAACGTAGGAGTCAGTTTCGTTCTGATGTACCTCCATTTCTTCCCTTTCTGCACAATGATACCTTTTGCATTCAACGGATCGGTTTGCTCGTCTACAGAGATGCTTCTATCCTGGAACACTTCAAAGTCTTTCACCAGGATATTCTTGGCTACGTCCAAATCTCTGATGACGAAGGCAGGCTTATCGACCGAGAACAACCCAAAATAAGGTTGGCCAGCGTGTTTCTCGTACTCCTTCATTAGGAACCCTCCCATTGAGTCACGTTGGAGGAATAGGTCCTTTAAACTGCCGAATAATGGCGTTGGATTGCTGAAAACTACGCCTCTTTTCTTCCAATAATTGAAATTTCGAGTGAAATATAGATAGAATGCAATGGTGCCAGCGATGGACAGTAGTAATATATCCACGATAACAGAATTGTAAATGATGGCCATTTTGGAAGATGATTACTGCACACAGAAATGAAAAAAGAATAATGTAATACAAAATGATTAATTTAAAAATAATCAGTGTAACACAAAAAAGTTTTAAAGAAACATGAATTATTTTTAGCAGCACGTCTTACTACCTTTTTGATCTATACGCTAATGTACTAATCACACTAATGGTTTTATGGATTAGGAAGGCTATACTTTTAGTAAGTTTACCAGCATTTGCTTGGAGTGAGAGAGAGAGAGAATGGAAAACTATTTTGAAAAATCCGCCCTTGGTACACGACAGGGTTTTGAACCCTACATAAGTGTATCTATAATAGTGCAAATGTCTTACCTAACAGTGTGTTGTCCTCTACAGCTAGCAAGATAACACTGTAATATCCTCTAGCGAACAGTTCTCGACTGTGCTGATATCAATTAGCTCAATCTTATTTAACTACCGGCAAACATGCCTGTCATGCTAGCAGCCTTGGCCAAGGTCCAACATAAAAAAAATAAAACACTTTTCAAGCTGTAAAATGGCTGATTCACAATTGCACATGTCTATTATAGCATATTTATTAAGGTCATCGAGAAACATGTGAGTCATGCTGATCATATGATTTGACATCAAGATTGCCGACAGGTTTGAGATTATAATAATAAAAAATAATCAACTACTACAATCAGGTGAGTATATAAATAATTAAGAAATCATCTATCACGCTTAAAAATGTATTCCCTCATCTACCAAGAATAACAACATGATTTGTTTGGAAAAACTAACTATCATCACTATCATTAACATTTCCCAGCCACTGGCCAGGTCTGTTTGGACCTAGACCCTAGACCGCCAGGCCACCTAAAAGCTAATATAGGCCTATAACTAGGTCTTATCTCCTGCAACTTGGTATTTAGGCTAGGCTACACATTTCATATCCTTATGATCTAAGGTTTTTTTATGGTGACCTGGCGGTCTAGGGCTACGGTTTCAGACTTCTGTGCAGAGAGTCTGGGGTTCAATCCTAGTACTTGGCACATATTTATCTGATTGACAAACCTTTTGAATGTGTGGAATGCCAGGCCTCCACCGTGGTTTGAATCCCACGTTAAACTGTAGGTCCTCAATTTCATCTCATAATCACCCTACCATTACACATTACCATAGGTGCGTATGAACCGAACGGGTAGTAGGACGCGGTGCTAGTAATAATAATATAGTTTTTAGTTCTTACTCAACAGAAACATATTAATGTGTTTACAGAATCCCTTATTTCAGATGATTATGTAGAATTTCATCAATTCCATCTTTCTAAGGATCTTCATTATAGATGGTTTCAATGGACCAACTATAGATCAGTAAATAATTGAGAATTAAGGTAGGCATGGAAGTAAAAACATTAATGATAATGATGGAATCGATAGTAAATTTTTATTCTTTTCACAATTCCATTTACCAGCCTTTCATAGCGTGACACTTGAAAACTCCGAGCAAATTTTTTTGGATAAATTATTCACAGTTATTTTATTTCGGTTGTTGTAGAAAATTCGGAATTTCTATAAAACCAGATTTTACTTTAAAGCAATAGTTCGACTTTTATGAAGTTTTAAGCGTACCAACTTAAAATTTGTGTTGGTTACGACACTATAAAACGTCCAACCAACATTTAAAATATTGAATGGAGCCCCTTGATTTTATATCCACAGATAAAGAGATATGTTTAACCTAGCTTCTGACAGACACTGCTTTGCGCTGCAAGATAAGCCCGTCCTCCAAGACCCTCCTCCCCCCCCATTTTTGTGTGTGTGTTCTCAGCATCCTACTACGGCTACCTGTATTACCTTGCCAGTGATATTGATGTAGAAACGAGGTAATCTATACTTTGTAACGTTTAAAGAGCTAGCCTGATATATTAATGTTTGTTCGCCATCATTGGGGTGACATTTGATATAATGATTAAATTGGATCCAAGTTTTTATCCAGTATTATAATAATATAAAAAAAATTATGCCTTATTTCAGAAATGAAAATTTCTGATATTTTATAGTTTTTTTATTTTAAGTGTATAAACAGTTTTTTGCTAGATATTTCATACGCTGTAGATTTTAATTTAAAATCCCTACTAAGTATTACTTCATATACATGACAATTCCCGACACATGAGATTTAGAACATGGATTAAGATTTCATCGACTCTACCTACACGGGTCCTCGTCAGGAAGGAAAGTGAGTAGATGCGTACCTTGAAGGGGTATATCAAGTGACATTTTCTTTTCAAAGCTTCCTAGAAAAAAAAAAGTTTGGTCATCCAGGCGAAACTTATTTATAATTTGTTATTTAGGAGCGGAGACCTATTATTTGTAAAGTGTGACTACTGAGATCAGATGAGTACATTTGTTAACTGTCTCGTCCAATGTAAAGAATCGCCTAGGCATGAGTACGGGAACATTATTATGGGTCTTACTGAAAATTAAAAAAAAAATCTAATTTTATTTTTCTAGAGATCTTGCATACCCTCCCAATAGTCTAGTTTTGACCTTCCTAACTATACCCATGGTTCAAACAAACTTATACGTATTTACTGAGATTTTTTCTAGTAAATAATTAAAACATCAATAAACAAGATTGTGTTGTATATATCAATGGATGTATTAGATAAGCTCCTTAACGATGTTTATTAGTTTTAGAACAAAAAACTGTTTGGTTAAATAGAAATGGTTTACCAAACAGCAAAGAGTGTTATTTCAAGAATAGTTCCATATTTGCTTGAATACTACTAAACGATTTATTTGCTTAAAAATAACGAAAATATTAAGGCATTTTAAATAGTTCATCCAATCTGCCATCAAGTTCTATCTGGATTAATATTACATCATCTCTTCATTGTTGTGTTCTCTGTGAATTAATACCCGTCTGGCTTATCAACATAATGTACACAACAGTAAAGTTTCCCCAACTTTCAATCAATTCAGCCCTCATTCCCTTTCAATTCTGTCACGGACACATTACAACTTCCTTTTCCAAAAATTAAAAAACAGTATAAATGTAATGAATGTTTTTATTAACAGGTCTACAATGTAAAAATTAACTTGTTTCAAACATCCCGAAATCGATAATTATGTTATAGCTTTGGACAGTTTTAGGTTAGGAAGAAGACGATAAAATATAAACAGGTTTTTTTGGAGGGGGGTTTCCTCTGTGCACACCAAGGTTTGATTAATGTACGTCAATTAAATTTAAAAAAATTAGCTACAATAGTTATATGGGACACCTAAAATGTTTAGATGGATTTCTCTTCAACGTAGCTAAAAGTATACCACTAATAAATTATCATAAAAAATATAAAATATGCAATAACTAAATTAAAAAAGTTAATTCAGTGGAGGACCAAAACCTTACGACTCGATCATAAAGGGCCCAGTCACTGTTTTCTTTCCTCAGTAAAGATGAACGAATCTTTCAGAAACTGCGAGATATGCACACAATTTTTATTATTTGTTTTGAACTAATCGTTCAAGAACCAGTTATTGTACTGTAACTAAATCATATTTTTGGTGTCCCCTTTGAGGGCACCTCACGCCCCCTGAAGACGCGCATTACAATTTGTATTTCACTCCACTACTTATTATTGATGAGTAAGATAACATTCTAAAATAAATATACCTCTTAATTAATAATAGAGAAGAAATTTTCGTTGTATGCTTATGATATAAAACTGCGCAACGTCCACTACGGTGCAGCGCTCCGAGTGAAAGCGGCTTGTGGAATTTATACGGCAAAAGTCCTGAGGTTTGTAGAGAAGAATCCCTTTATTTCACTGCTCCACACCTGTGTGTGCAGGAATAGACGGAATGGACCATGGGCACAGACAAATAATGTACCCAGACACTCAACCTCCAGGTTAAATGGTTGCGCTCCTTTTGGCAGCTTGAGTCCTTCACCACTAGGATCGCTGCGGTTAGTCCTATCATCACCCAGCAGTGACACTAAGCGAAGCCCAGTGTTGAAGGACTCAAGCTGGCAAAAGGAGCGCAGCGAAAACCCCATAAGGTTGAGAGTCTGTTTCTTTTTATTCTGTGACCATGGGAGAAACGCGCTTTCGTGTCATTCCGACACCATTCGGATTCATTGGTTCAGTTTGTGCACGCTTCGTACTAGAACACGTGTTCATTTTCGTTGTGAATTGTGAGCATTGTGTCTTCTATTCTCACTGTTCATTTTGGTAAGTATAATATACATTTAGATTGATGTAGCGTTCAACATAATCACCGTCGAACAATAAGTTTTCATTGTGTTTTTCCGTGTAAATTTAGTTGATTAAAAAATGGGGAGTTTGTTTTGTACCACGTCTGTTATATGCAGATGTACTAGCTACGATAATGTGCTAAGGTTAAGGAAGGTTTAGATTAGATAAAGTTTACTAGCATATGCGTGGTGGGAGAGTGGAAAACTATTTAGAAAGATCTAAGTCCAGTATACCCGACAGGTATTCGGATCTCGATCTCCTCGTCATCGGCTATCAAGTATATTGCGAGTGTGACGCTTTAGGCAAGGTATGCCAAACATTCAGCTCACGGGCCGCATGTGACAAGTGGACCTTCTGTTGAACAAACTTACAGTGCGGCTTGATCCATTTTACTATAAATGGTGTATAAATAAGGCATGTAATATTATTACATTTGAAAACAAGGCATTAGTTGTGGAAATATAGTATATAGGTTGGTATACTGAATTTTTACCCTAGTCGCAAAAATATTTAAATTTTATGATCAAAAAGAGATCAATTTTTTTGCATTTCATAAGTTTTTAAAATGATGATTCATATCATGAAGAAGAACAAAAACACCCGATACATCCAGGTTTACGGACACATATCTGTTATTTATTATGAAAGTGACTTCAATCCAAGATTTAAAAGCTAACATTCACAACCTTAATAAGTAAAAGAGTTTTAACTATCTGTGGAAAAAATAGAGTTGGTCTTAAATTCTATGTAATCTTCTTTTCATAGTATTAAGAACCTTAATATTGATTTTTATTAACTTGGTGAAAATATTGAATTTTCTGAGTTACTGCCTTCTCACTGCTTTCAATTTTCAGATTTGGCTGTTATGATCAAATGAGTTTGACACGATAATCAATTACACAAGTCTGCATTTTTGAATTTTTTCTCAGATGATTTCTCAAAAGTTGGTGTTCTTGAATCTAGTTTTCATGCTGATTCTAGAAATGACTTCCATTTTTTACTATCACGTCAGGTTTTTACAAAAATTAAGAGGTTATGTTTTCCAGATTTTAGCTATTTTAAGCACAAATATATTCAAATACAAGACTTTTTTTTACAAACACATTTTTTAAATATTGTAGGGACCTTTCCTAATACTGTAAAGAACTATCCTAATACTTTCGTGACTATTATGTAACAAAAAATAGTAACCAGTGTTCCATTAATTTTCAAACTTTATATTTTATTTGACTTCCTTGCAGATCCTCCATTTCAAGCCAACTTCTTGAAGTTTTCCAACATTGTTTTGA
>CABFWO010009322.1:0-12620 GCA_902155825.1 Timema genevievae
TTAATATCGTCCAAGGCCCTAATGACCTCAATGTGTCGATGGGCCTTTAAACCCCAATAATAATAATAATAATAATAATAATAATATTAAAACTCCTAATGTTTCTCTTGCGCACGCATTCATTTACAACACTTGGCCACGTCTTATACGTCCTGCCTCTTCCTTTTGGTCCACACACTCTACCTTCATATATTTGCTTTGTCATTCAATCCACACTCATCCTCTAAAGATGCCCAAACCAACATAAGATACTTCCACATTGACCTCTTGGATTCTCTTTCAAACCAAACTCCATCAGTACTGCCCATACGAGTTTTTCCAAATACATTTCTCAGATATCTCATTCCAACAGAATTCACCTGACAAACCCACGCTTCACATCCATACAAAGATGTTAGCGTTAACACACTTTTATAAACTGTCATATTTGCCTCTTTCGATACTACTTCATTCTGTGCATTATTCCACATGCATCCAACTACCCTCCGAGATATATTCTCTCGTCTGTCGATTTCACCCTCTATTTCCATTTTTACACAATATTCTGCCCAGATACACTTGTTACTTTCTCGCTATTTTACAGGTAGAGAAATTATTGTGATCGTAAAAAAAAATCAAGCTCAAGATTTTGATGAATCTTGACGTTACATGACACCATGAATCCGAAAAAGTAGTTTTTGAATTTCCGTCTGTCTGTCTGTCTATACCTCCAACTAGAGACTAAACTATTTTACCGATTGGGCTAAAACTTGGTATCTAGGGTTTTCATAGGGTTGCCGCAAGGTATTCTTGGAATTGGATATCTACCCCTAAACTTAAGGGTTGTTTACAAAAGGGCAGAAAGACAAAAAGTAGATTTTATCAAAATCGGCTCTAACGATTTTGATTAAAATTCGTACCTAGGCGTTGATTAAGATTATAAATAAACTGGCTATTTTAATTTTCCCATAAAAATTACTTTTAGGGTACTTTACAGAAGCTGAAATTTCCGTATATCCGCAAAAAACAACAGTTTCTGAGATATTGGCAAATATAGTAAACCAATTTTGTGAGCTTTAGTTGTAAGGAGATACTACTTAAGTTTTAACGCAATAATTCTCCAATACCATAGAGTAATTAAATATAAGTAAGTCTCTCAAAAAGTTTATGTTATTTTTCCTTAAACCTCTTAGAAAAAATGTTTGTACAACAATGATTTATTTTTATTTTAGACTCAATAGTCAATATTTACATTTTTTTATTGGTCAAAATTTATAAATGAGGAATTTAATAGCAATTTGATGACCTGAAGATGTGTAACACCTAATAAAATGTCGAAAATTTTAACCAGAAATTGAAATTTTAATACGAGGTTTTTACCCTTGTGGACCCATTATTAATCTTTTGTATTGGTCCAAACATACAAATGAGGACATCATTTCTTTAAGAATAAAATTTAAAAATTTAGAATCGGGACTCAAAATATGTTTTAAATAAGTATAGTGCCATTTATGCTTGGGTTTGATAGTGTATATTATTTAGTTTCACATATATTACAAGTTTTGAGTAAATATCTCCATTTTAAAACAGTAGAGCGAGAAAGTCCGTGCGGGGTTCCGTACCATTGATTGTAATAGTTTTCTATTCATACTAAACTGTCAATCATTTCCTCAACCATCCTTACTAAAAACTATCACCTTAGTTTTGGGGACATTTATACGAAGATATATTTTGCCTGTTACTACATTCAAATTATTTAATACATTCTGCAAGTCATTTTCATTCTCAGTCATTAACACGGCATCATCTACATATAACAGCACTCTAGGATTCATACTGCCCGTTTGTACACAAATCTTGTCCTCACAAGCATCCCTCATACACTTATCCAAGAATACATTAAACAACCATGGAGACACAACACAAACTTGCATAACACCGTGTTCAATGTCAAACCATTCGCTCAACGTTCCATCCACTCTAACGCACGCTCTCCTTCCAACATGCATCGCCATAATTGCATTTACTAACCATGCTTCCACACCATACTCTCTCAGAACATGCCATAACATATTCCTATTCACCCGATTGTACGCTTTCTCCAGATCAGCGAGTGCACAATACACTTTCTTCCTTACTGCCATACATTTCTCAATCACTTGCTGCAATGCAAATATCTGGTCCGTGCAACCTCTACCTGTCATGAAACCAAATTACACAACCCAAACCTTGTCCACTATTTTTACACACATCCTCTAAATTAGAACTCTCCTATAAACTTTGCTTGTAATACTCAACAAACTAATTGCACTATATTTCTTACATTCACTCATACTGCCTTTGTACAAAGTACTAATGACAGAATTCTTCCAGTCTTAGGAACATTAGAAACTCCAGATCACACATTGAAAAACTTACATAAGCTGACAAGTAATACCAGCCCCCACATTCGAGCATTTCACTTGTGATTCAATCTACGCCCGCACCCTTGGCATTCTTGAACACTTTCATATCTTTTAACATCGCATTATCGTTAAATCTTTCAATAATCATAACATTTTCCTTATTTTCTGCTACTTTCTCTAATTTCTGCTACTTTATCTAAGTTTTGGCCATTAAATTGCTCTTAAACGCAACTAAAATCAATTTTGTCAAGAATTTTCTTTAAATCCGATGTATGAGTCCCCTTAAGTGTGATCAAGACAAGTCTAATCATCTTATGTCTTGTCACCTCGTGTCTTGTCACCTCATGTCTTGTCACCTCATGTCTTGTCACTTCATGTCTTGTCACTTCATGTCTTATCACTCCATGTCTTGTCACCTCATGTCTTATCACTCCATGTCTTGTCACCTCATGTCTTGTCACCTCATGTCTTGTCACTTCATGTCTTGTCACTTCATGTCTTGTCACCTCATGTCTTGTCACCTCATGTCTTGTCACTTCATGTCTTGTCACTTCATGTCTTATCACTTCATGTCTTGTCACCTCATGTCTTGTCACCTCATGTCTTGTCACCTCATGTCTTGTCACTTCATGTCTTGTCACTTCATGTCTTATCACTCCATGTCTTGTCACCTCATGTCTTATCACTCCATGTCTTGTCACCTCATGTCTTGTCACTTCATGTCTTGTCACTTCATGTCTTATCACTCCATATCTTGTCACCTCATGTCTTATCACTCCATGTCTTGTCACCTCATGTCTTGTCACCTCATGTCTTGTCACCTCATGTCTCTGATCATCTCAAGTATGATCATCTAATGTCTGTTCATATAAAATATGATCATTTCAAGTATAATCAACTCAAATATGGAGCACACGAGTCTGGTGTAACCCAAGGTAAACGAGAAACCGTTCAAGGTGAGAACTCTACCTTGGTTCATTGTACTATTGTGAAACTTATAAGTAAATGATAGTCTACTAAATCATATAAACTATTTTAAGATGAGAATCGTGGATAGATCCAAGTTCAATAGATCACGTCACCACTAACCCCGTATAGTCCATGGTGATGGTGATATTATTCTAGGTCCATGATGAGAGACGTTTGATCCAAAATGGTGGTAGAAAGTATCTTCCTTTTGAGTTGCATCGAACACGATGATGGGACCAAGAGATTAGAAACCTGATTGATCAAACGATGGTAGAAAAGAGCTCGTCCCGAGGTTTGGAAATCAGCATAGTCCTCGTATAAATTAGAGAATGAATCTTGATCGAAAACAGAGTTCATATTTTCCTAAGGGTGCATGAATGAATCGCCAAGAATGTATGTATATGGTAACTAACAATTCGTATTGTTTTTGGTCGTACAGTACTGTTCTTAAGGTGATGTTCTGTTGTCCTACAGAAAAGGTGGTAGTACACCCATCTGTACTGATTCAAAGCACTACCAAAAGTACTTCATTTTGTGTTTAGAGGAAATCATATCTGAATCAAACAGTGCTAGAACAAGGAACATCAATCATCCTCATCAAACAAATAGCACATATTTACATTTAATTATGTTTCTGTACGAACATAGCTGTTTCCTTGATATTAATATTTGTTTCTTGAAATCGATGTAGAAACTGATGGTAAATTAGGTATAATTTGACTTGATGACAAAAAGTTATCTTTAAATAGCAGAAAAAGTGAGTTTTAATAAATAGTATTGTGTTTCGACAATTTTTTCTCTCTTCCTCTATATCTTTCCTCTATTCCCTTTATAAATTTTTGTAACATTTGGTAAATGGCACATGGCAAACCATATTAAAAATAGTCGAATTTATTAAATCTTTCTTTTCCTGCTTTTTCTTTAAAATATATGGTCACCAATATGAATATAGGACTGCAGATGAGAATTTTTTGTGATGTACAAAATTTTTTTTGAAATTTTGGGTTTAATTTATTTTAAAAGGTATAAAAGTAAATAAACACAATTTACATGCAAAACCATAACATTGGTGAAAAATATCTAAATTTAAGATGCAACGTTAACAGTGGTTTTCTTACGTGAAAGAATTGTTGCAATGAACCCTAAAAGTGATAGTCTAAATTCACTATCAAATAAACAAATCAAAATAAATATAATCTATACACAAAACTATAAAATAACTCAAAAAATACTTAGATTTAAAAATAAAATGTAGCCACACTAGAAATGGCTCTCTTAGGTTGAGGCATTGTTGCAGTAAATAATAAAGGACCTAAGCATTACTTACTATAAGACTCTATTCACCACATTTAATTGTAAATCGTCGTTTGTTTACTTATAGCTAAACTCTACTCATGAATCAAATATCAAACGACAGAAGACAGTCCACTTATGTGTAGTTTTTATTTGTGAAAGTAACACTATTTACATTCTAAAGTGAATTCATAAGATTACTGAAAACATACCTCCGAAACAAATGTTGGCAAAAAGGTTTATAATAGGTTTGTTGATATTTCCAAGCCCCTCGTTGCTAATGAGACTTAAAGCTAAGATTAATATATTAAAGGTTAATATATTTGAATTGTTACAAATTTAAAAAGCAATTGTAACCACAAAAACCGTAGGTTTGTTGACACTGCTGATGAGATAGCTTGATGGTTTATAGCTTACTGTGTATTATTAAATACAAATTTCATAATACATTAACAATTAGTACACGTTTGTATAAAAATAAGTCAATATTTTACATAGGTTGTTAAAATTAATAATCCCAAGGGAGAAATCTTAGAACACTACAATTTTATTGTTTGCCAGTTTGGTTACAATAAAAATCAATTCCCAAACAAATATAAATTCAACAGAGATGGTAAGATTGCATAATATTTAGATGCACATGTTTCAAATATAAGAACATATTTTAATGGAGCACAGTAGAAGGTTGTTAACACGTATTTGGAACTGACGGCGAATATTTTAAAGGTTGACGCAATGGTGGAGGCAACATTCAGCGGAAAGTATTTGAGGTTAGGTGTGAGCGTGGTAAGGTTGAATGTTCTGTCAACAAGATGGCGTCAGCTGGCCAGCTGATTGTTTAGAGGCCATGCTATAGCAAACAAGATACCGTGAGCTGGCCAGCTGATTGTTTGGAGGCCATGCTATAGCAAACAAGATACCGTGAGCTGGCCAACTGATTGTTTGGAGGCCATGCTATAACAACAAGATGCCGTGAGTTGGCCAGCTGTTTGTTTGGAAGCCATGCTATAGCAACAAGGTGCCGTACACTGGCCAGCTGATTGTCTGGAGGCCATGCTATAGCAACAAGGTGCCGTACACTGGCCAGCTGATTGTTTGGAAGCCATGCTATAGCAACAAGGTGCCATACACAGCTGATTGTTTGGAAGCCATGCTATAACAACAATATGCCGTGAGCTGGCCAGCTGATTGTTTAGAGGCCATACTATAACAACAAGATGCCGTAAGTTGGCCAGCTGATTGTTTGGAAGCCATGCTATAGCAACAAGGTGCCGTACACTGGCCAGCTGATTGTTTGGAAGCCATGCTATAGCAAACAAGGTGCCGTACACTGGCCAGCTGATTGTTTGGAAGCATTGTCCTGTCAACATTAAGATGGCGTGTGCTATTTGCTTGACAGTAACCAAAATCAAAAAGGCTTTCCTTTTCCTAAACATTCATATTTTCTCTCTCACAACTATTGAAGAATTGTTTACTAATCTGTTTCAGACCGATTATCCGATTAGTAGCGAGAGAGTACCACCGGTCAAGAGAACAACTCATAACTTTATGTTGCTGTTTATGTTACATACAGAGTCTTACTGTTTATGTTACATACTGAGTCTTATTGTTTATGTTACATACTGAGTTTTAATGTTTATGTTACATACTGAGTCATACTGTTTATGTTACATACTGAGTCTTACTGTTTATGTTACTTATAGTCTGACTGTTTATGTTACAAACTGAGTCATACTGTTTATGTTACATAATGAATCTGACTGTTTATGTTAAATACTGAGTCTGAATGTTTATGTTACATACTTGGTCTGACTGTTTATGTTACATACTGAGTCTTACTGTTTATGTTACATAATGAGTCTGACTGTTTATGTTACATACTGAGTCTTACTGTTTATGTTACATACTGAGTTTTAATGTTTATGTTACATACTGAGTCTGAATTTATGTTACATAATGAGTCAGACTGTTTATGTTACATAGTGAGTGTTAATGTTACATAATGAGTCAGACTGTTTATGTTACATACTGAGTTTTAATGTTTATGTTACATAATGAGTCTTACTGTTTATGTTACATAATAGTCTGACTGTTTATACTGTTTATGTTACATACTGAGTCATACTGTTTATGTTACATACTGAGTCTGACTGTTTATGTTAAATACTGAGTCTGAATGTTTATAATACATACTGAGTCTCAATATGTATGTTACATACTGAGTCTTACTGTTTATAATACATACTGAGTCTGACTGTTTATGTTACATATTGAGTCTTATTGTTTATGTTACATACTGGGTCTTACTGTTTATGTTACATACTGAGCCTTACTGTTTATGTTACATACTGAGTCTTACTGTTTATGTTATATACTGAGTTTTAATGTTTATGTTACATACTGAGTCTGACTGTTTATGTTACATACTGAGTCTTAATTTCATGTTACATATTGAGTCTGACTGTTTATAATACATACTAAGTCTCAATATGTATGTTACATACTGAGTCTTACTGTTATTAATACATACTGGGTCTGACTGTTTATGTTACATACAGAGTCTTACTTTTTATGTTACATAATGCATCTTACTGTTTATGTTATATACTGTGTCTTACTGTTTATAATACATACTGAGTCTTACTGTTTATGTTACATACTGAGTCTTACTGTTTATGTTACATACTGAGTTTTAATGTTTATGTTACATAATGAGTCTTACTGTTTATGTTACATAATAGTCTGACTGTTTATGTTACATACTGAGTCATACTGTTTATGTTACATACTGAGTCTGACTGTTTATGTTAAATACTGAGTCTGAATGTTTATGTTACATACTTGGTCTGACTGTTAATGTTACATACTGAGTCTTACTGTTTATGTTACATACTGAGTCTTAATTTCATGTTACATACTGAGTCTGACTGTTTATAATACATACTGAGTCTCATTATGTATGTTACTTACTTTGTCTTACTGTTTATAATACATACTGAGTCTTACTGTTTATGTTACATACTGAGTCCTACTGTTTATGTTACATACTGAGTATTACTGTTTATGTTACATACTGAGTCTTACTGTTTATGTCACACACTCCACCTCCAGGGGCGGCTGAAGGGATGTGCGAACCGGGCGGATGCCCGGGGCGCCAGTTCAAGTGGGTGCCAAACAGAGCTAGACTTAACCTAACGTAGGCTGGGCGTAATAGTGGAGTTTCTAAGCATAACAATCGTTTACTTTTTATACTAACACGAAGTTTAACATATTAATATAATTTTGTGTTTAGTAAAATAGAACTTAGTGCCACTCTTAAAAAGTAATTTTACTTAAATTATTTATCTTGTTAATAATTTTTTTTCAATTATAACGTGAACTGTTCATAATGTCAAAGTGTTTGTTAAACTTATAATAAAAACTAGAAAAGAACATTCTCTACAAAATATGTTTTTATAGTTTTATTTGTAATCCTAGAGTTTTTGTACAATCTCGAAGTGAAATGTTTAGCGTATAGTTAACATTCTTGGGGTATCCCTTCTAATTATGTTCCTATCACGCCCGGGATACGATAGGTTTGAAGATTATTTTCATAGTTTCCTAGAGTCCAATCACCATGTGAAATGTGGTAACTGGCAGCTAGCAGAAGATTTAAAGAACGGTCAAAATCAAAACAAAATTAAAAATAAATCGTTTTTGTGAACGTTTTGACATCATATGATTCTGTAGGTCGTATGGTTTGGCGAATGAATACATCAAAATATATCTGCTAACTTTTGAGAGATGTCAGTTACCATCACTCATATGGTGAGTGGACTTTATTATCCACTGATTACATAGGGGGGCGCCAAAAGTAATCCTGCCCGGGCGTGAAATTTACATCGGGCCACTAATGTCCATATTACTGTTTATACCACATACTGTACCTTACCGTTTATGTCACATACTGTACCTTACCGTTTATGTCACATAATGTACCTTACCGTTTATGTCACATAATGTACCTTACCGTTTATACCACATACTGTACCTTACCGTTTATGTCACATAATGTACCTTACCGTTTATGTCACATAATGTACCTTACCGTTTATGTCACATAATGTACCTTACCGTTTATGTCACATACTGTACCTTACCGTTTATGTCACATACTGTACCTTACCGTTTATGTCACATGCTGTACCTTACCGTTTATGTCACATACTGTACCTTACCATTTATGTCACATACTATACCTTACCGTTTATGTCACATATTGTACCTTACCATTTATGTCACATACTATACCTTACCATTTATGTCACATACTATACCTTACCATTTATGTCACATACTATACCTTACCGTTTAAGTCACATAATGTACCTTACCGTTTATGTCACATACTGTACCTTACCATTTATGTCACATACTATACCTTACCATTTATGTCACATACTATACCTTACCGTTTATGTCACATATTGTACCTTACCTTTTGTGTCACATAATGTACCTTACCGTTTATGTCACATACTGTACCTTACCGTTTATGTCACATACTGTGCCTTACCGTTTATGTCACATACTGTACCTTACCGTTTATGTCACATACTGTACCATACTGTTTATGTCACATAGTGTACCTTACCGTTTATGTCACATACTGTACCTTACCGTTTATGTCACATACTGCATTCTATGATTTATGTAACATAAGTGTTGCATTTTACTGTTTATGTCAAATATTGAATGTTACTATTTATGTCACATACTGTAGCTTACGATTTATGTAACATATTGTATTTTATTTTTTATATCCCATAGTGTCTATCACATTCCGAATCTTACTGTTTATTTCACATACATCTTAATGTCTATGTCATATGCCCTATCTTAATGTTTATAACACACAATCATACAGTGTAGACTACACATAAATACGTAAACACACAAATATATTTTATCAAATAAATAAATACATACATACATGATTATACACAATATTCGAGCCGAAAAACTTTTCTAGTGAGATAGAGATGGGTTTCTGAAGAAATGGTTTTCAACGTCTCGCTCAAGAATGCTGGTGCCTTTCCTTAAAGTTACTTCATTACTTCCAACTAGAATTTATTATTGTGAATGGATTGTTTTATTATTGGTTTGTTTGGTTTTCTCTTCGTGGTTAGGTAGGCTGGCTACAGGTCTAAGATTCTCTGGTTACATCCAGCCTGTCCCTGTGACTGAGTGGTTAGGGAGGCTGACTACAGGTCTAAGATACTTTGGTTACATCCAGCCTGTCCCTGTGACTGAGTGGTTAGGTAGGCTGACTACAGGTCTAAGATACTTTGGTTACATCCAGCCTGTCTCTGTGACTGAGTGGTTAGGTAGGCTGACTACAGGTCTAAGATACTCTGGTTACATCCAGCCTGTCCCTGTGACTGAGTGGTTAGGTAGGCTGACATACAGGTCTAAGATACTTTGGTTACACCCTGTAGTGAAGTGCAGGCTGCTCACACCCTCCAACATCTAGCCCGGACTCCTGGGAGCAGCCTGGCTTCACTTGTGTTTGGACTGAAACCCAACACCGACTCCCATTTCCCTCCCAGGCTACTTTTGGCTCGACTCGACTCGCTGTGGGGAGCTCACCAGAGCAAAGAGCTTCAACTGACAAGACACTCCAGTTGGAGCAAAGCACGGAGTAGTTCCTGCCTTTCATGGGACTACAACCAACAAGATACTCCAGTTGGAACAAAGCACGTAGTAGTTCCTGTCTCTCATGGAACTACAACCAACAAGACACTTCAGTTGGAGCAAAGCACGGAGTAGTTCCTGTCTTTCATGGAACTACAACCAACAAGACACTCCAGTTGGAAAAAATCACGGAATAGCTCCTGCCTTTCATGGAACTACAAGCAACAAGACACTCCAGTTGGAACAAAGCACAGATTAGTTCCTGTCCTTCATGGCACTACAACCAACAAGACACTTCAGTTGGAGCAAAGCACGAAGTAGTTCCTGCCTTTCATGGAACTACAACCAACAAGACACTCCAGTTGGAACAAAGCACAGTATAGCTCCTGTCTTTTATGGAACTACAACCAACAATACACTCCAGTATGGAACAAAGCACGGACTAGCTCCTGTCTCTCATGGAACTACAAGCAACAAGACACTCCAGTTGGAGCAAAACACGGAGTAGTTCCTGTTTCTCATGGAACTACAACCAACAAGATACTCCAGTTGGAACAAAGCACAGTATAGCTCCTGTCTTTCATGGAACTACAACCAACAAGACATTCCAATTGGAGCAAAGCATGGAGTAGTTCCTGTCTCTCATGGAACTACAAGCAACAAGACACTCCAGTTGGAACAAAGCACGGACTTGATCCTGTCTTTCACGGAACTACAACACAACAAGATACCCCAGTTGGAACAAAGCACGGACAAGCTCCTGTCTCTTTTTGGAACTACAACCAACAAGACACTCCAGTTGGAACAAAGCATGGACTAGCTCCTGTCTTTCGTGTAACTACAACCAACAAGACACCCCAGTTGGAACAAAGCACGGACTAGCTCCTTTCTTTCTTGGAACTACAACCAACAAGACACTCCAGTTGGAGCAATACACAGAGTAGTTCCTGCCTTTCATGGATCTACAACCAACAAGACACTCCAGTTGGAACAAAGCACAGTATAGCTCCTGTCTTTTATGGAACTACAACCAACAATACACTCCAGTATTGGAACTACAACCAACAAGACACCCCAGTTGGAACAAAGCACGGACTAGCTCCTGTATTTCATGGAACTACAACCAACAAGACACTCCAGTTGTAACAAAGCACGGACTAGCTCCTGTCTTTCGTGGAACTACAACCAACAAGACACCGCAGTTGGAACAAAGCACGGACTAGCTCCTGTGTTTCACGGAACTACAACCAACAAGACACTCCAGTTGGAACAAAGCACGGACTAGCTCCTGTATTTCTTGGAACTACAACCAACAAGACACCCCAGTTGGAACAAAGCACGGACTAGCTCCTGTATTTCATGGAACTACAACCAACAAGACACCCCAATTAGAACAAAGCACGGACTAGCTCCTGTCTCTCATTGGAACTACAACCAACAAGACACTCCAGTTGGAACAAAGCATGGACTAGCTACCATGTTGAGGGCAGGTGGGGAAAGCTCCTGCCCAATCTTAACCCACTCCCCTCGAAATGTCAACTATTACAACATTCAATAATTAATATTAATATTTTCAACACATTAATGGAAGATATCCCATATTGATCGCGTAGACTAAGGCGTTATTTAGTTTACTATTGATAGGGAAGTCAGGTTTTAATTTTAACCAGTAATTGAGGGTGTTTTAGTTTATTTATTGTGTAACACTCTTCCTCTTTGAAAATGTTGGTTCCTATCATATAAGTTATACCTCCCTCATGTCTACTCCATTAACTAATGTATTAGTGTGGACAGGAAGGATGGATCGCTAGACGCGTTTCACACAAAAAAGTAAAATGCAAAAAGATAAGTAATGAATTATTTTTAGATCATCATAATATTATCTATTATGTATTGTAGCATAAGCTCTTGAGGGAGTCATCCAGACGTTGAAATTGTTTTGTGTCGGCTGTGTCCGGCTATTTTCATGTCCTATGTCATCACGAAACAAGATGTGCTAACTTTCCTTGAATACTAGACACGAGCCTGTTGATTTTCAGTTACTCTGTTAGCCCCTGATATGAACCATTTAATAAACCTCCTCAACAATAACTGGTTCTGCTCCTGTTAGTAGAGTGAAACACAAAGGGAGTCCCTGAGAAGTTGTAGAACAATGGTATACATGTAGCAGCCCGGTCAAACAGTGAAGAGTAGAACACACCCTGCTGTTAGCTCCTACAGTGAAGAGAAGAACATACCCTACTCTTAGTTCATACAGTGAAGAATAGAACACACCCTGCTGTTAGCTCATACAGTGAAGAG
>CABFWO010009323.1:0-12620 GCA_902155825.1 Timema genevievae
AAGAAGATACAACCAATTTGGAACTCTGGACCCAAATGGAATTGTATCTAGTGATCATCTAGTTGAGGGACTCCTTGGGCTTTTTATGAACACAGGATGTCTTGACTAGGATAACAGGGAGAGATACCGCACAATAAGCTGAGGTTTCGGTGTGGGCAGGCAGGGGGAATGGACCCTCTTGTTTTGTCTCCCTGTAACAATCTATCTATCTATACCTTTGCTCAGGCCTTCAAAACACACAAGAGGTGTTCTCTTAACGGTCCAAACCTTGTTTAAAATATCTGGGAATCACGGGCGGTCCAGAACTACTGCTGGCCTCCTGGTTCAGAAACACTCCCGGGAACCACGGGTGGTCCAGAACTACTGCTGGCCCCCTGGTCCAGAAACACTCCCAAAAATCTCCTAACTTGGGTGGTCCAGGTCTCAATGCCTGCTCCCTAAAACTCACAAGGTAGTCAGACCTCTGCGACAAAACTACTTTCTTGTCAAACTTCGAAGGTTCCAAGTCCTGACATCCCAACCCGCCACTGTATGGCAGAAATTTCCTGCCTCAACTCAACTTCTATCAAAAGTTTCCCTTAATTTACCTGCCTATCCCTAACTTGCTCTCCAGGAAACTAAAACCAAGTCCCGCATAAAAATCTATTCCCGAAAATATTAAACAAAATTTTATTGGTGAGCAATGGCCACTACAACATCATCACTGGGGACTGTGACAATCTCAACATCATCATCACCATCACACCCTTGGCGCACAAACTCCTCTCAAATCTCCACTTGACTGGAGATAGTGACAATAGTGTCACAATCACCACTGACAATGTCACTAAAACATCATAGTCACTGACTTGAGGTACCATAACCTCACTACCCTCGAGAATATGATTGTGGACAATTTCACACGTATTCATGTCAACTCTGACCTCACATTTAGTGATTTTAACCTCTTTATCTGGTTTTCCCCCATTTAAGGCACTTACTAATTTGACCTCTAAGCAAGAGATTTGAGTTGATAATTTAACATCCAGGTTATCAAACTTAGTGTTCATGGTGTTAAATTTAGCGTCCAACTTAGCACTTTGTTCACTAAATGCCGCTTTTTGTTCACTAGCTGCCAACAAAAGCTATTGGATCACATTTACAAAATTAGGTTCAACCCTGGCATTGCTAACCTCACACGTCTCCATTATACAATCATACAATATATTCTACCTCCAAATTTTCTGGTAATACCTTCAGTGAACGGGTTGGTATTTCTTCCCCGTTGTTTTATTCTAGTTCCATTAAGGGTTCATCACACAAACCCCCATTAGAAGGTTCACCTACATCACAAAATACCAAACAGTCTGGCTCTAAATCCGAGGAGCTATTTCTATCTTTAGACTTCATATTTAAAATTATGCCCTGCCAAAGTTGTAAGCAAAAATTACAAATAAAAGCCTAGCCAACCAGCAAATATTCCCCTTCAAAATATAAAATACTTATATTTATCTTATTAAACAACAAAAACTCCAACGAAACAACAAGCCAGCACATCTTACCAACCTTGCAATATAAAATGTTAATAAAAATCGATTGAACTTATATTTGAAATTTATTTAGTGTTTCAATCCAAAATGAAAACAAAACAATAATGATATTACGAAAAAAAATTTACATAAATATTAATATACAGGAATTTAAAAAAATAACGATACGTTGTGATGAGTGATGATGTCGGGTGTTTCACTCCATCTAATAAGCTGTTTATTCTGGCAGTTGCGCGTGCGCGTTGGTCCATCGTTCCTCTTGTTCATCTCACCATCAGCGCCGCTGGTGATGCGCTGTAGATGTGGCTAGCCCTCTATTCAAATCTTGGCCCCACGTTGGGCGTCATTTCTAACTAGTCGAAATTCCTCCATCTCCTTTCCATTGTGAAGCCACACGTGCAAGCCACAGGTGCATCTCACAGCTTTTTGATACTGATAAAATTAAATAGCACGATGCTTAAAATGTAAGGTAAAAGTAATAAATTTGGATGATACTAAGATTCCAGCAAAGACTTTACAATAATGAAAAACTACCAGATCTTAGAGTTAAAGATCTAAAAATGAAGTTAATGAATTGAAATTTAAAACATATATTGCTTACAACTTTGGTTATGATTTGGACAACTTATAATTAACATTAAACCCCACACTTAAATATTACTAAACATTTGATAGTAATATAGAGATTAAATTAGGCCTAGACGATTGGAAAACAATTATGTATTATAAGTTTAGTACTTTCAGTATCTTGATCATATTAACATGTAAACAATGGCAAACTAATATAATTATATAAATGAAATGGTCTAGAGCTAAGGGCCTAAAACCCCTACCACTTTACACCAAAATGTTGATGACCGATAAAGATAATAAACAAGTGTTATCAACACACAATATTGGAGGCAAACAGCTGATGGTAATATTCGCGTTTTATGTTTGATGTTTCAATGCATCTTGGGTAAACAGATATTACCAGCTTTCCACGAGTGTGGGAACGAATGCATCACTTAGAGGTACGGACTCACTGTACTGCTTTCAAATTTCAGCGTACCTGTGAATTCAACTTTATACGCATGTGTGCCAGCAAGGACGCATACATTAGCCTAACTGCCTTCACGTTGCCTGCCTCCTCTTTCAGGGCACGCAGTTAATACCAAACAGTAAGTACAGCAGCAGGTTTGTACCCGGATGAGTGCAAAACAAACAACACTACGAGTACATCGCACGAATTTAGGCACAACCACCAACTATTTATTTCCTTAATGAACAACATAGTTTGTGCTGCAATTGTCATCACAACTAACACGGCACAGATTATTTTAAGAAATAATATTTTCATTTTTAAATTATTAAATTTAAGAGATCCAAATATCAATTCAACATTTATACCAAGGTGTGATGTCATCTGAGGGACCATGTAGCTCAGATTGTAATAAAAATATAGATTCTCCCAAACCTTTAGGTTTGATGAGTAACATAATAATACATCCAATGGAAAATTAAATACTAAATACATTTCTCATATAAGATACTCGTGTTATTAGATTTTATTATATATTAATAGTTTCAAATCTTCCAAAAAATAAATATTAGGAACTGTATTAAATATTTTAACCCGCAATTATTTTATAGCATCATTTTCAGTGAAGTTCGGTAATTGAAATAATTTAATTGGTAAATTTCATTATATTAAGTTTTTTTAATAAAATCTCCTCTTATCAGTCAACATAAATTCTATCATCATAGTACTAATAGTATTATTAGGTCATCTTATGTATTTGGAATGAAGGTAACTTTTTAATTTAATTAAATTTAGTATGCATGTTTATAGTATTTTTGGTTGCCAATGAAATATCAGGCAAACCAAAAAAAACCGTTAAGTTTGACCATTTCCCTCCTTCAGAATTAGCTCTTCCGACTGGTTGACCAACATACCGACACTAGAAATCTTCTTGCGGCTTTTTGATTCGAGTAAATTATCTATAAATTTGTACGTGAAAGATTTATTTGTGATTTAACGTCATACCTATTTGAGCAATGACTCTAATTTAGTAGCGTTGTGTTTAAAAACTACAACAGTGTTGTTTTAAGTTTTTTTGTTTGTTATCAATTCAAATAAGGTTACGTCTTTCTTTACTGGTAATGGAAGCCTTAATTCCTGTAATAAATAAGCTACAAGATGTGTTCAATACCGTGGGGGCAGACGCAATTCAACTTCCACAAATCATTGTGGTTGGTACTCAGAGTTCGGGCAAAAGTTCGGTGATCGAATGTTTGGTTGGACGATCGTTTCTTCCAAGAGGCACGGGCATAGTGACTCGCCGACCTTTAGTTCTTCAACTGGTGTACTGCCCTAAAGATGACAGAGAACACCGTAATGCTGAGGAAGGAACACTTGATTTGGAAGAATGGGGGAAGTTCTTGCATACAAAAGAAAAGATTTATACAAATTTTGACGAGATTCGTAAAGAGATAGAAGCAGAAACTGATAGGATGGCTGGCAGAAACAAAGGAGTTTGCCCAGAACCCATAAGTTTAAAGATCTTCTCTCTTCGTGTAGTCAACCTCACTCTAGTCGATCTCCCTGGAACCACCAAAGTCCCAGTAGGAGACCAGCCAGAAGACATTGAACAACAAATCAGGGAACTTGTAATTAAATATGTTAGCAATCCTAACTCGATCATCTTAGCTGTGGTGACTGCTAACACTGATATGGCCACGAGTGAAAGTTTGAAAATGGCTAAAGATTGTGATCCTGATGGACGAAGGACTCTAGCAGTCGTCACTAAACTTGATTTAATGGATGCAGGTACTGATGCTATTGACATCCTTTGTGGAAGAGTAATACCCGTCAAACTAGGTATCATTGGTGTGGTAAATCGATCCCAGCAGGATATCATGAACAATAAGACCATCAAAGATGCATTGAAAGATGAAGCAACTTTCTTGCAACGGAAGTACCCAACACTAGCAAATAGAAATGGAACACCCTACCTCGCTAAGACTTTGAACAGGCTGTTGATGCATCATATTCGAGATTGCTTGCCTGACTTAAAGACTCGAGTTAACGTGATGGTTTCTCAATTTCAGTCCCTCCTCAACTCTTACGGTGAAGATGTGTCTGACAAAAGCCAAACTCTTTTGCAAATCATCACCAAGTTTGCATCTGCTTACTGTTCAACAATAGAGGGAACAGCTCGTAACATTGAAACAACAGAGCTCTGTGGTGGTGCTCGCATTTGCTACATATTTCACGAAACATTTGGACGAACTCTGGATTCAATACATCCTCTGTCTGGCCTCACAAAAATGGACATTTTGACTGCGATTCGCAATGCGACAGGACCGAGACCGGCTCTTTTTGTACCAGAAGTATCTTTTGAGCTGTTGGTGAAACGCCAAATACGTCGTCTGGAGGAGCCATCACTGCGATGTGTGGAGCTTGTTCATGAGGAAATGCAAAGGATCATCCAACATTGCGGCATAGAGGTACAACATGAAATGCTGCGGTTTCCCAAACTCCACGAAAAGATTATTGATGTTGTCACACAACTACTCAGGAAACGTCTGCCAACGACCAATTCTATGGTAGAAAACTTGGTCGCCATTGAGTTGGCATACATTAACACCAAGCATCCAGACTTTCACCAAGATGCTGCTTTGGTGACTTCATTGCTGAAATCTGTTGAAGAAGAAGATCGACGCTTTGGATCGTCGAGTAAACGCAACCCTGTCCGTAGTGCAACATCAGCGGCCAACATAATTAGTGGAGATGGTGATGTCCCAAAGAACCACAGCATCAATCGGTTGAACAATGACCAAGCCGGTGGTGGTACGAATTGGCTCTCTAATCTTTTACCTCGAGGAGATAACAAAGAAGCATCGGCAGAAAATTCTCCCATGCCAACTCCAACACATCAAGCCGATACGAAGAATATCCTTAGCCCTCAGAAGCCTGTTAACCTTCTCCCAGAAGTACCGCTGCAGACCAGCAGGAGACTGTCTGAGAAGGAACAGAGGGATTGTGATGTCATAGAGAGGCTCATCAAGTCGTATTTCTACATTGTACGCAAATCCATCCAGGACAGCGTGCCAAAAGCAGTAATGCATTTTCTGGTCAATTTTGTAAAGGACAACCTTCAGTCGGAACTGGTGACACACCTGTACAAGTCGGATCACGCGGAAGTTCTCTTGGGAGAGTCTGAACACGTCGCCCAACGTCGCAAAGAGGCCGCTGACATGCTAAAAGCATTGCAACGGGCCAATCACATCATCAGTGAGATCCGAGAGACTCACATGTGGTGAGATTAGGGCGCTTGATTTAGAGGAACTCTAGTTGTGTAATTTATGTCAGAGAAAGTGTGCATTCTTTGTTGTGTGGGCGTGTCAGATGAACATTCTCAATGTGCCATTACTTGCGACACAAGAGAATGTGTGCTTATGGTAGGTCCAATGGGTAGCACAACTACACTTAAAATACCAGACCAATAGTGAGCTTGTTTCTATTAGAGATAAATTCATTAATGTATACTTATTTTATTCAGGAGTTGACTGCAAAATATAGACGTGACCATTAATATATATATATAGAGAGAGAGAGAGCGCATAATCATCAACTCTCTTAATAATGTTTGGCTATGAAATTTAGGGCCTATAGATTAAATCATTATTTGTGAATAGTACGCATCATCGTATAGATTATATAAGATTTTTTAATTTTCTTCTAGCCAAAATATTTATATTTTGGGATTAATTTTAGTGACTAGGTCTTTTGTTTTTATTGTATTTAACTGTTCAAATTTATCAAACTATAAATATTGTTACTACTATTTGATTCACCGTCTTAAATGTGTAATAATACCGGTAATAAAAAATTTCCATTATTCTAAAACAGAAAATATTTCCATATCCTTTGTATAAAGGTACTATTCTCAGTTATATTAAATAAATAGGGTAAAACATTACCTAAAAAATATCTAAGTCAAAACTGCGGATAACTTATTGTGTCAAGTAACTATACAACCATTTTAAAATATTTTGATAACCCCTAACCTTGATCCCAAGAGTTTTCTTTCGAGCTCATGTTTTGCTGCTGTTCGGACTACAGGGAAAAGTTGCTGGAATCCCTGATAAAGTTTTGATTTTGTGTTCATTTCTCATTTTTTACTACTCAATATTAATTGACCGGCCTTTAACTTGAAATCCAAATTTTTATTTATTTTTTTACATTATGTTAACTTACTAAAATTTATAAACAACAGATTTGAATTTCTTGCTTAAAGCTCCCTGTAAATATTCAACTGTGGATTCACTCTAATATATTTAAAAAAACTTGAATGATTTTGTATTTTGTCAACAGTTGGTCTGTGTAAATATTTAAATTTATTTTGACATGCTCGCTGTCTATTTTGAGTGTCGTGTTGTGTCTCACACGGAGTGCTAGTGGTTTTGTTCAGGGCGGCCATTATCTTTGTTCACTTCACTTTGTGTGGATTTAAACTTATTTGGTTGTTTAGTAACACGTTGACTATACAACACATCACTTACAACTTTGTAAATACAATGTTTTCAAAATATAAAGAATTACAGTTAATTATAATTGAATAGTTTTGTATTATTAATATATAATATTGAACCGATATTTGTTTTGAAATGTCAAGTTTTCGGTTTTGCATTCTCTAAAGCTTAAGACACTGTAATGACATGAAAAAATCTTGAATTCATTTTTGATTGCATAATATTGTAAGACAGTGCATGAAGATGACGAGAGGGTAAGATAATTACTACAAAGGTTCTTAAAGTGGCAACTGTTGCCTCTTTTTGTTCGTTTCTGTACCTCTTCCTGCACCTTATTCTCTAAAGGCTATAAAATGTTGGACACACAGTACTTGGGGATAGAATTAAATTTTTATCCTTTTTCACCAAGGCTAAGTATCTCTTAGGATGACTCGCATGCATTATATACACTAATAGAATAGAGATGAAGATATAATGTTAGAGAAATGTGCCCACATTTGCATCGAGGGAGAGGGAGAAACTATGTAGTAAAAAAACATAGAACATCCAACTGGGGCTCTAGCCCGGCTCTTCCTTGACTGGCGTTCCAGTCTAACATGAGGATTCTCTCGTCACTATAAGTATGTAACTGTCTACAAACAGGATCATCTCCTTAATAATGGGAAGATAAGGACTGACAATGAATCATCAGGGTTGCCACACACTTGGAAAAACCAGGGAATTTCGCACAAATCTTTTTAAAACAATAATTCTTTACATATTTGAGACATTGCACTACTACAATCTTGCAAACAATAAAAAGTGATATGAACTAATTACACTGATGTTCTCGAACAAAGTCACTATGGTATATCATGGACCTACCTTTCAAATACTGGATTGAAACACATATTTGATTGTAAACACTGTACAGAAACTAAACATGTTAAGTGCACTCGCCTTGTAAATACATGCTAGACAAGAAAGATTATTGTGTCATTTTCTTAAAATATGCTTGTTAAATATTGTGAATATATCTAAGTTATATTTTGTTTTTACTAAGGTTTTTTTTATTTATGCCTTGTTCATAAAGTTTTTATTTTTACATATTTTTGTTTACATTTGCATGATTAGTTTACTATATTTGATCTAATTTCAAATGAATCAAGGCCTAGATTGGTTGGAAATGTAAAAACTTGATCCCGTAGAAGGTGGGGATGTAGGGGAACACGAGAAAAGACCAGTGTTTTTGCATTTTTAATAGCTAAACATTATTTTGGTCAAAATAAATTAAATATTGCTTCTATACAAACAGTTTACTAAGTTTAATATCCTTCACATGATGATGTTATCAACAGTTGTGGAATATCTGTTATGAGAATAGTATAAGTATCTAGGAATCTTTTTAACTGAAGAGAAAATCTTTTCATTACATTCCAGGACACCCTTGATAGGTATTCAACAATTGTTGATATCGCCATGTGAAGAAAATTAAACTCTCTGTTGGTATAGAAGCGATATTCGATTTATTTTGACCTATGAAATGTTTTGCAATAAAAACCGCAAAAACAATGGCCTCTTTTCATGTTCTCTGCATCCCCACCTTTATCATTGCCGCTAACTTGCTCGAGTATCAGATAAGTCAAATATTGGGAAATATAAGTAAACTTACAACAGTGCATTTGACAAGTACCGTAACTCTTAATATTATTTGTCCAAGTTTACCTTGATGTGATTTTTTTTATGGGTTAAGTTAAGACTCTAAACTATTTTCCTACATCTTGACAAATTTGATCTGAATTAAATTAAAACTTAATATCATACAGATAACTCAAAAAGTGTTTTTTTTCACCCACACTCAAGCTAAATAATTATAATTATCATGGGACCCGATTCGGTGGTCACATGGTCTAACGCATTGCTTTCGTGTTAGACTAGACTGCCGCTGTCGGAGCGATTGAGGTTTGAATCTTGATCGATTGTATTGAAGATAGTTTTTCCAAAATAGTTTTCCACACTTCCTCATCCCTAAAACCATGGGTGTAATTAGTACACAAGCGTACAACCTGAGCAGTGCTAAAAATATATATATATCATAGAAATGATCTTAGAGCAACTTAAGAGCCGAATAAGTTTAAACCCAAAAATCCTCATATTAGTAATTGTGCTTTAGTATTCAACTTTACAAATATTGTTGGTGAAGAAGAAATTATATTTCATTGTTTCATCATTTTGATTCAATAATATGTGAAGTTTATTATGGTGTATGATTCATTAAAAGCCTATCATAAAGTATATTTCCAGTGCCAAAAAACACACAAATATAACCATACCCAATTGTTGGAAAAATTAATTAAACAATTTCCACCATAATTAATAAAATCTAAAACAATGAATTTGTTGACATTAAATATTTAAATAAATGTATTTGTAACACACATTAGGCATACATTATGTTGTAGATAAATATAAAGCAACAATTTATATAGTTATGTAATTTGGTTAGCTAAGATTGAAATTTTGAACTAATATTGGTCCTAGTTCTATAATATATTATTCTTGTTGAGGCTTCCTTTGTAAAAACTTAGATACAATTGCAAATCTGACATAATCATTTTTGGTTTTTGCCTTAAATATATTTTTTTTATATTGAGACAAACAAAATATAAATACATTAGTCATTAGTATTAAAAAACTTTATGGCTGTGGTATTAATTAAACCCATGACCTTTGCTACCAAAGACAACATTTCTATCAAATTTTAAAACTTTGTGATGATCATCTTTAAATTTATTCATTCACATTACTTTAGTTGAATTTATTCTATCATAATTATAAATTTTGTGCAAGTTGTTAAAATACAATTATTAGCTAACTACTCACATTATTTTCTAATGGTATATTTTTGTAAGGGCATTTGTATTTTTTTTAAACTATTGTTAAGGGTCCTATGTACTTATTACAAGTTGATTGATTACCAATTAATTGATAATTAAAAATTTAAGAATATGATATTAGAATGAATTATTTTGATGTTTAAAAGCATATTTGTTTTAAAAAATAACATTACCATATTATCTTGGATTTAACTCATTATTCTATGTATGTCTTTATTTGACTATCACTAAGAAAACACATTATTAGGACTCTTCTCTAGATTTGCTAATGTAATTAAGTATAAAAAAGTGTACTGTCCTCAAATTAAATAATAAATTATGTTAATCATTATTGTAATTTAATTTGTAGTACAATAGTTTCATATACAACTTGAGCCAAATATTACCTTTCGACAGATCATCATCATAATAATAATCCACTGTTTCCAGCCTTTGACTGGGTCAGTTTAGTAAAATGCCCCCATCTTCCTCTGTCCTTCCTCCATTCTTCTCTTTTCACTTGCACAGTTTATTCCATCGCTTTCTTGGTCTCCCTTAGGCTACAGTTTTTTTTCCTACATACTTTATCTTCATTATTCTTTTTGGCATCTTCTCTTTCTCCATCCTCATATCCTCATACATTTCCATATCATCTCAGTCTTGCTTCCTCTACTATCTCATGTACTCCCTGTACCCCTACTCTTGCCTGGATAACTTATTCCTCATCCTGTTTCTCCTCATGACCATGCTCCTCACAAATTTAACTCCCATGACCTTCACTTTCCAATCTCTTATATTTAATCAGAGGTGGACTGGCTACCTGGCAACTCTTACAAATGCCCGAAGGACCAGTACTAAAATGTGTCCGTGGGCCGTCGATGCGGATCAGAATTTTATTTAATTTAAAATTTTATTGAATGCTGTATAAATACTGTACGGAGCCTATCATGATATTTCTTTTATTGTTAGGATTATATATAAAAAAATAAAAAAGGGGTGATTAATACACAAGTAACGATACTAGCACTTATAGTACAAGAAGTATCCAGTCTGTACAGTTGGTAATGCTGTCACTAGTGCACACATTGGTGATAAGCTACGATAGGTTACAGTTACATCCAACTAGTCACTCAGTCCGTGTATATAGAAGTGCATTTGTTGTGACTCGATATTATGTTAGTGGGCAATTCCTTTAATTGTCTTGTCAGTGGTCAGTCTTAGTTATTTTTTCTAATAGAATATTTCACATTATTCTATAGTATTAAGATTTTCTGATGATTTACTGACACGTTGCTGTTTTATTAATGAGATAACCTCTAATTTCATTGTGGAACATGCAATTTAAGTGGTATTACATATGTTGAAAAATAAGTGGCATTTTACAGGTATATTTTTGTTAATTTCAATAAAACATTTTTTATTCCAATAATTAAAAATAATATCATTCTTTACAAATGTGTTACCAACTTTTACATACATAACAAGGAGTAGTGTTACCAATTTTTACATACATAAAAGTAATACACAGTAATGATACAAATTAAATTGATTGTTTTAGCAATATATACTTTAAAGAGGCATATACAGAATCACTCAAATATGAAACCATTCTAACTGCACAAATAGTCCTTAGAATATTTGAAATAACTCCAATATCTAAATATCTTCAAACAAAAGACGTGGATATTTTAAAAGCTTATAACATGGTTTCTGCAACACTGAAAGAAGCAAGCGATTTTGATACCATCCAGAAAGTTACTGACAATTTTGCTAATCATGTTAACACGCAATTGCAAAAAATAAAAGATTATGATCTTGAAGTTCAATGTTTTCTTCCCTGAAAGAAACTAAGGAAGAAGAAAATTTTGGCATACAAATTCACCCATAATGAAACAATTTCTGATGTTATTACAGCCTAAAAGATACAGTTTTATAATGTCATTCTTGATAAGTCAATTGAAAACATGACTTATAATTTTCAATAAAGTATGCTCGATGCTAATTTTTCTTTCTTGGATCCACGAAAATTTTATTTGTAAAAGACCTCTTTCCTCTACCATATTTCCCAGGTACTTGAAGCTTTCCACTTTTTTAAGTTGTTCTCCTAATGTTACTCCCCCCATGCGGCTATTTTCCTTTCGTGTTGTAATCACCGATTTGCTATTCTTTAAATCAAACTTCATTCCATATTGTCCTACAATCTTATTCCACACATCCAATGCTCCTGCACTCCTCTTTCCTCCACACCATCAGGTCATCCACAAACACCATTACTTTCATGTTTCCTTCCCCTACTCTTCTTACCATCTCTCTCACCATTACTACCATGAACAACAATGGTGAGAGCACACTTCCTTGGTTCAAGCCGTTCCTCAACTCAAACCATTCTGTCCTCTTCCCTCCCACTTTCACAGAGCTCACGCTTCCCCACTCTTCCATCTTCCACCCCTTTTTATTTTTTCAACACTTCCCCCACCCTCACATTATTTCTGCACACACAGCTCATGTCTAAAAATAGCCATCAGTAGATCCTTCCTGAACTCGTAATGGTGTTCCTTCAACTGTCTCACGGAGAATATTAGCTCCATTCTGGACCTACCTGGTCTGAAGCCATTCTGCTCCTCCCTCAGCCCTCCTTACACTTCTCTTCTGACTTTCCTCTTTAGCACTTTCTCATAGATCTTTGTATAATGTTATATGTCACTTTCCTATAATCCCC
>CABFWO010009324.1:0-12612 GCA_902155825.1 Timema genevievae
GCCAGGATGCTTAAGACCTAATTACTTGATTTCAGGGCCAGGATCCTTAAAACCTATTTACTTGACTACATGGCCAGGATCCTTACGTCCTGTTTACTTGAATACAGGCCAGGACCTTTAAGACCTATTTACTTGACTACAGGGCCTGGATCCTTAAGACCTATTTACTTGACTACAGGGTCAGTATCCTTAAGACCTATTTACTTGAATACATGGCCAGGATACTTATGACCTATTTACTTGATTAGATGGCCAGGATTCATAAGACCTGTTTACTTGACTACAGGGCCAAGATCATTAAGATATATTTACTAGACTACAGGTTCAGCATCCTTACGAATTGTTTACTTGAATATATAGCCAGGATCCTTAAGACCTGTATACTTGACTACAGGACCAGGATCCCTAATACCTGTTTATTTGACTACAGGGCCACGTACCTTAAGACCTATTTACTTGACCACAGGGCCAGGATGCTTAAGACCTATTTACTTGACAACATGGCAAGAAACCTTACGACATGTTTAATTGACTACATGGCCAAGATCCTTAAGACCTATTTACTTGATTACATGTCCAGGATCCTTACGACCTGTTTATATGACTGCATGGTCAGGATACTTAAGACCTGTTTAGTTAACTACAAGGCCAGAATCCATAAGACCTATTCACTTAACTACAGGGACAGATTCCTTAAGGTTTATTTACTTGACTATATGGCCAGTATTCTTACGACCGTTTTACTTGACTACATGGCCAGGATACTTAAGACCTGTTTACTTGACTACAAGGCCAGGATCCTTAAGACCTATTTACTTGACTAACTTGCCAGGATCCTTAAGACCGTTTTACTTGATACATGGCCAGGATCCTTAAGACCTGTTTACTTGACTACAGGGGCAGGATCCTAAAGACATATTTACCTTACTACAGGGCCAGGATCCTTAAGACAGATTTACATGTCTACATGGGCAGTATACATTGACCAATTTTCTCGACTACATGGCCAGGATCCTTAAGACCTATTTACTTGACTACAAGACAAGGGTCCTTAAATGCAATTTACTTTACTACATTGGCAGGATACCTACAACATATTTACTTGAATACATGTCCAGGAACCTTAAGACCTATTTACTTGACTACAGGGCCAGTATCCTCAAGACCTGTTTACTTGACTAAAGGGCCAGGATACGTAAAATCTATATAACTGTCTACAGGGCCAAGATCCTTAATACCTATATACTTGACTACATGGCCAGGATCCTTACGACCTGTTTACTTGAATACATGGCCAGGACCATTAAGACCTGTTTAATTGACTAGAGGGCTTGGATCCTTAAGACTTATTTACTTGACTACAGGGCCAGGATACTTAAGACCTATTTACTTGACTACATGGCCAGGATCCTTAAGAACATTTTACTTGAGTACATAGCCGGAATACTTAGAACATGTTTACATGACTACAGGGCCAATATCCTTAAGACCTGTTTACATGACTACAGGGCCAGGATCCTTATGACCTTTTTACATGACTACAGGGCCAGGATCCTTAAGACCTATTTACTTGACTACAGAGCCAGGATCCTTAAAACATATTTACTTGACTACATGGCCAGGATCCTTAAGACGTGTTTCCTTGAACACATGGCCAGGATCCTTAAGACCTGTTTACTTGACTACAGGGCCAGGATCCTTAAGACCTATTTACTTGACTACAGTGCAAGAATCCTTAAGACCTATTTACTTGAATACATGGCCAGAATCCTTGCGACCTGTTTACTTGACTACAGGGCCTGTATCCTTAAGACCTATTTACTTGACTATATGGCAAGGATCCTAACGAAGAGTTTACTTGACTACATAGCCAAAATCTTTAAGACCTGTTTACTTGACTACAGGGCCAGGATACTTAAGACCTATTTACTTGAATACAGGGCCAGGATCATTAAAACCAGTTTACTTGACTACATGGCTAAGATCCTTGAGACCTGTTTACTTGAGTTCCAGGCCAGGATACTTAAGACTTATTTACTTGATTACTGGGCCAGGTTCCTTAAGACCTATTTACTTGACTAAATGGCCAAGATCCTTACGACCTGTTTACTTGACTAAATGGCCAAGATCCTTACGACCTGTTTATTTGACTACATGGCCAGGATCCTTAAGACATATTTATTTGACTACAAGGCCAGGATCCTTAAGACCTATTTACTTCACTACATGGCCATGATCATTTAGACCTGTTTACTTGAATCAATGGACAGGATCCTTAAGACCTATTTTCTTGACTTCAGGGCCAGGGGTCTTAAGACCTATATACTTGATTAGAAATCCAGGATCATTAAAACCTATTTACTTGACTACATGGCAAAGATAGTTACAACCTGTTTACTTGAATACATGGCCAAGATCCTTAAGACCTGTTTACTTGACTACACGGCCGAGATAATTAAGACCTATTTACTTAACTACAGGTCTAGGATCCTTACGAACTTTTTTTTACTACATGGCCAGGATCCTTAAGAGATGTTTATTTGACTACTGGGTCAGGATCCTTAAGACCTATTTACTTGACTACAGGGCCATGATCCTTAAGATCTATTTACTTGACTACATGGCCAGGATCCTTACGACCTGTTAACTTGACTACCTGGCCAGGATAAATTCGACCTGTTTACTTGACAACATGGGCATGATCCTTACGACCTGTTTACTTGACAACAGGGTGAGGATCTTTAAGACCTATTTACTTGACTACAGGGCCAGGATCTTTAAGAACTATTTACTTGACTGAATGGCCAGGATCCTTACGAATTATTTACTTGACTACACGGCCAGGATCCTTAAGACATGTTTACTTGACTACAGGGAGAGGATACTTAAGACTTATTTACTTGAATACAGGGCAAGGATCATTAAGACCGGTTTACTTGACTACATGGCAAGAATACTTAAGACCTGTTAACTTGAGTACCTGGCCAGGATCCTTAAGACTTATTTACTTGATTACAGGGGCGGGATCCTTAATACCTATTTACTTGACTACATGGCCAAGATCCTTAAGACCTATTTACTTGACTACATGACCAAGATCCTTAAGACCTGTTTACTGGACTACATGGCCAGGATACGTAAGACATGTTTACTTGACTACAGAGCCAGAATCCTTAAGACCTATTTACTTGACTACATGGCCTGGATCCTTAAGACATATTTACTTGACTACAAGGCCAGGATACTTCAGACCTAATTACTTGACTACATGGCCAGGATCCTTAAGACCAGTTTAATTGACTCAATGTCCAGGATCCTTAAGACCTATTTTATTGACTTCTGGGCCAGGATCCTTAAGACCTATTTACTTCATTACAGGACCAAAATCTTTTAGACCGATATACTTGACTACATGGGGTGGATATTTACGATCTGTTTACTTAACTACAGCGCCAAGATCATTAAGATCTCTTTGCTTGGTTACAGGGCCAGGATCCTTAAGACCGATATACTTGAATAGATGGGGTGGATACTTACGACCTGTTAACTTAACTACAGGGCCAGGATCATTAAGACCTCTTTGCTTGATTATAGGGCCAGTATCCTTAAGACCTATTTACTTGACTACTTGGCCGGGATACTTATGACCTGTTTACTTGACTACATGGCCAGGATCCTTAATACTTGTTTACTTGACTACAGACCCAGTAACTTTAAGACCTATTTATTTTACTACAGGACCAGAATCCTTAAGATTTATTTAATTGACTACAAATACAGAATCCTTACGACCTGATTACGTGACTCTTTAGACAGGAACCTTAAGACCTGTTTACTTGGCTAGAGGCCCATTATCCTTTACAACTATTTACTTCACTACATGGCCAGGATACTTACGACCTGTTTACTTAACTACATGGCCAGGATCCTTAAGACATGTTTACTTGAATACAGGGCCTGGTTCGTTAAGACGTCTTTACTTGACTACAGGGCAGGAATTCTTGAGACCTATTTACTTGACTACTTGGCCAGGATCCTTACGACCTGTTTATATGACTACATGAGCAGGATATTTAAGACCTGTTTACTTGACTACAGGGCCAGGATACTTAACACCTTTTTGCTTGATTACAGGGCCAGGATCCTTAAGACCTATTTACTTGACTACATGGCCGGGATCCTTATGACATGTTTAATTAACTATATGGACAGGATTTTTAAGACCTGTTTACTTGACTACAGGGCAAGTATACTTAAGACCTATTTACTTGACTACAGGGCCAAGATCCTTAAGACATATTTACTTGAATACACGTCCAGGATCCTTACGACCTGTATACTTGACTACATAGCAAAGATCCTTAAGACCTGTTTACTTGACTACAGGGCCAGGATACTTAAGACCAATTTACTTGACTACAGGGCCAGGATCCTAAAGACCTAATTACCTTATTACAGGGCCAGGATCCTTACCACCGATTTACATGTCTACATGGGCAGGATTCATCGACCAATTTCCTCGACTACAGGGCCAGGATCCTTAAGACATATTTACTTGACAACAGGGACCAGATCCTTAAGAGAAATTTAATTGAATACATTGGCAGGATACCTACAACCTGTTTATTTTGAACATGTGTCCAGGAAACTTAAGACCTATTTACTTGACTACATGGCCAGTATCCTTAAGAACTATTTACTTGACTACATGGTCAGGATCCTTACGACCTGTTTACTTGACTACATGGCAGGATCCTTTAAACCAATTTACTTGACTACAGGGCCAGGATACTTAAAATCTATTTACTTGAATACAGGGCCAAGATCCTTAAGACCTATTTACTTGACTACAGGTCCAGGATCCTTAAGATCTGTTTACTTGACTACAGGGCCAGGATACTTAAGAACTATTTCTTGACTACAGGGTCAGGTACCTTAAGACCTCTTTACTTAATTACAGGGCCAAGATACTTAAGACTGATTTACTTGACTACATGGAAAGTATACTTAAGACATGTTTAATTAACTACAAAGGCAGTATACTTAAAAATTATTTACTTGACTACAGGGCCAGTATCCTTAAGACCTATATACTTGACTACATGGCCAGGATACTTACAACATGTTTACTTGACTAGATGGCCAGGATTCATAAGACCTGTTTACTTGACTACAGGGCCAAAATCACTAAGACATATTTATTTGACCACAGGTCAAGGAACCTTACGAACTGTTTACTTGACTACATGGCCAGGATCCTTAATACCTGTTTACTTGACTACAGGACCAGGATCCCAAAGACCTGTTTATTTGACACCAGGGCCACGACCTTTAAATCTATTTACTTGACATAGATCCTGGATGCTTAAGTTCTATTTACTTGACGACATGGCAAGGATCCTTACGACATGTTTACTTGACTACATGGCCAAGATACTTAAGACCTGTTTAATTGACTAAAGGGGCCAGGATCCATAAGACCTATAAACTTGATTACAGGGACAGGATTCTTAAGACCAATTTACTTGACTACATGGCCAGTATCATTACGACCTGTTTACTTGACTACATGCCCAGGATTCTTAAGACCTGTTTACTTAACTAAAAGGCCAGGATTTTTAAGACCTATTTACTTCACCAACTGGCCAGGATAGTTAAGACCTATTTACTTGACTACATGACCAGGATCCTTAAGACATATTTATTTGAATACATGGCCAGGATCCATAAGACTTGTTTATTTGACTACAGGGCCAGGATCTTAAAGCCTTATTTATTTGACTACAGGATCATGATCCTTAAGACTTATTTACTTAACTACTTGGCCAGGAACATTAAGACCTATTTACTTGACTACATGGCCTGGATCCTTACAACATGTTTACTTGATTACATGGCCAAGATCATTAAGAACTTTTTAGTTGACTACAGGGCCAGGATACTTATGACCTATTACTTTACTACAGGGCCAGGATCCTTAAGATTTCTTTGCTTGATTACTGGGCCAGGATCCTTAAGAGCGATTTACTTGACTACATGGGGTGGATACTTAAGACCTGTTTACTTAACTACAGGGCCAGGATCCTTAAGACCTGTTTACTTGACTACAGGGCCAGGATCCTTAAGAGCAATTTACTTGACTACATTGGCAAGATACCTACGACCAGTTTACTTGAGTACATCTCCAGGAACCTTAAGACCTATTTACTTGAATACAGGGCCAGTATCCTTAAGACCTATTTACTTGACTACATGGCCAGGATCCTTACGACCTGTTTACTTGACTACATGGCAGGATCCTTAAGACCTGTTTAATTGACTACAGGGCCAAGATAATTAAAATCTATATACTTGACTACAGGGCCAAGATACTTAATACCTATTTACTTGATTACATGGCCAGGATTTTTACGACCTGTTTACTTGAATACATAGCCAGGATCATTAAGACCTGTTTACTTGACTACATGTCTAGGATCCTTAAGACCTATTTACATGACTACAGGCCCAGGATCCTTAAGACCTATTTACTTGACTACAGGGCCAGGATCCTTATGGCCTGTTTACTTGAATACATGGCCAGGATCCTTAAGACCTTATTACTTGACTAGAGGGCGAGGATCCTTAACACCTATTTACTTGACTACAGGGCCAGGATACTTAAGACCTATTTACTTGACTATTTGGCAAGGATCCTCACAACCTGTTTGCTTGACTACATGGCCAGGATCCTTAAGACTAGTTTACTTGACTACAGGGCCTGGATCCTTAAGACCTATTTACTTTACTACAGGGCCAGGATAATTAAGACCTATTTACTTGACTACATGGTCAGGATTCTTACGACCTGTTTACTTGACTACAATGCCAGGATACTTAAGACCTGTTTATTGACTACAGGGCCAGTATCCTTAAGACCTATTTACTTGACTACAGGCCTAGGATCCTTAAGACATATTTACTTGACCACATGGCCAGGATCCATACGACCTGTTTACTTGACTACATGGCCAAAATCCTTAAGACCTGTTTACTTGACTACAGGGCCATGATCCTTAAGACCTATTTATTTGACTACAGGACCAGAATCCTTAAGCCATATTTAATTGACTAAATGGCCAGGATCCTTAAGACATGTTTACTTGACAACAGGGCCAGGATCCTTAACACCTATTTACTTAACTACAGGGCCAGGATCTTTAAGACCTATTTACTTGATTACATGGCCAGGTTCCTTACGACATGTTTACTTGACTACATGGCCAGGATCCTTAACACCTGTTTAATTGACTATAGGGCCAGTGTCCTTAAGAACTATTTACTTGACAACAGGGCCAAGATCATTAAGACATATTTACTTGAATACAGGTCCAGGATACTTACGACCAGTTTACTTGACTACATGGCCAGTTTCCTTAAAACCTGTCTACTTGACTACAGGGCCAGGATCCTTACGACATGATTAATTGACTACATGGCCAGGATACTTAAGATATATTTATTTGACTAAAGGGCCAGAATCCTTAAGACCTATTTACTTGACTACATGGCCAGGATCCTTACGACCTCTTTACTTGACTACGTGGCTATGATCCTTAAGACCAGTTTACTTGACTAAAAGGCCAGGAAACTTAGAACATATTTACTTGATTACAGGGCCAAGATCCTTAATACCTATTTACCTGACTATATGGACAGGATCATTATGACCTGTTTACTTGACTAGAGGGCCAGGATACTTAAGACCAATTTACTTGACTACAGGGGCAGGATCCTTAAGACATCTTTACTTGATAACAGGGCCAAGATACTTAAGACCGATTTACTTGACTACATGGGCAGGATACTTATGACCTGTTTACTTGACTACATAGGCAGGATCCCTAAGACCTATTTACTTGATTACAAGACCAATATCTTTAAGACCTATTTAATTGACTACATGGCCAGGATACTTACGACCTGTTTACTTGACTAGATGGCAAGAATTCATAAGACCTGTTTACTTGACAACAGGGCCAAGATATATAAGACATATTTACTTGACTAGAGGTCCAGGATATTTACGCCCTGTTTACTTGACTACATGGCCAGGTTCCTTAAGACCTGTCTACTTGATTACAGGGCCAGGATCCTTAAGACCTATTTACTTGACAACAGGGCCAAGATCATTAAGACATATTTACTTGACTACAGGTCCAGAATCCATACGACCTGTTTACTTGACTACATGGCCAGGTTCCTTAAAACCTGTCTACTTGACTACAGAGCCAGGATCCTTAAGACCTATTTAATTGACACAGGGCCAGGATACTTACGACCTCTTTACTTGATAGATGGCCAGGATTCATAAGACCTGTTTACTTGACAACAGGGCCAAGATATTTAAGACATATTTACTTGACTACAGGTCCAGGATCATTACTACCTATTTACTTGACTACATGGCCAGGTTCCTTAAGACCTGTCTACTTGACTACATGGCCAGGTTTTTTAATACCTGTCTACTTGACTACAGGGCCAGGATACTTAAGAACTATTTACTTGACAACAGGGCCAAGATCATTAAGACCTATTTACTTGACTACAGGGCCACGATTATTAATGCCTATTTACTTGACTACATGTCCAGGATTTTTACGACCTGTTTACTTGACTACATGGCCAGGATCCATAAGACCTATTCACTTGACTACAGGGACAGGATCCTTAAGACCTATTTACTTGTCTACATGGCCAGTATCATTACGACCTGTTTACTTGACTACATGGCCAGGATACTTAAGATCTGTTTACTTGACTACAAGGCCAGGATCCTTAAGACGTATTTACTTGACCAACTGGCCAGGATCCTTAAGACCTATTTACTTGACTACATGACCAGGATCCTTAAGACCTGTTAACTTGACTACAGGAACAGGGTCGTTAAGACTTATTTACTTGACAACATGGCCAGGATCCTTACGACCTGTTTATTTGAATACATGGCCAGGATCCTTAAGACTTTTTTATTTGACTACAGGGCCAAGATCCTTAAGACCTATTTATTTGACTACAGGGCCAGGATCATTAAAACCTATTAATTGACTACATGGCCAGGGTCCTTATGACCTCTTTATATGACTACATGGCCAGGATCCTTAAGACCTGTTTACTTGACTACAGGGCCAGGATCCTAAAGACCTAATTACCTTATTACAGGGCCAGGATCCTTAAGACTGATTTACATGTCTACATGGGCAGGATTCATCGACCAATTTCCTCGACTACAGGGCCAAGATCCTTAAGACATATTTACTTGACTACAGGGAGAGGATCCTTAAGAGAAATTTAATTGACTACATTGGTAGGATACCTACGACCTGTTTATTTTGACCATGTGTCCAGGAACCTTAAGACCTATTTACTTGACTAGAGGGCCAGTATCCTTAATACCTATTTACTTGAATACATGGCCAGAATCCTTACGACCTGTTTACTTGACTACATGGCAGGATCCTTAAAACTAGTTTACTTGACTACAGGGCCAGGATACTTAAAATCTATTTACTTCAATACAGGGCCAAGATCATTAATACCTATTTACTTGACTACATGGCCAGGATCCTTACGACCTGTTTACTTGAATACATGGCCAGGATCATTAAGACCTTGTTACTTGACTAGAGGGCTAGGATCCTTAAGATCTATTTACTTGACTACCGGGCCAGGATACTTAAGACCTATTTACTTGACTACATGGCCAGGATCCTTACGGCCTGTTTACTTGACTACATGGCCAGGATCCTTAAGACATTTTTACTTGACTAGAAGGCAGGGATCCTTAAGACCTATTTACTTGACTACAGGGCCAGGATCCTTAAGACCTATTTACTTGTCTATATGGCAAGGATCTTTATGACCATTTTACTTGACTACATGGCCAGGATCCTTCAGACCAGTTTTTTTGACTACAGGGCCAGGATCCTTAAGACCTATTTACTTGACTACAAGGCCAGAATACTTAAGACCTATTTACTTGACTACATGGCAAGGATTCTTACGACCTGTTTACTTGAATACATGGCCAGGATTCTTAAAACCTGTTTACTTGACTACAGGGTCAGTATCCTTAAGACCTATTTACTTGACTACAGGCTTAGGATCCTTAAGACATATTAACTTGACTACATGGCCAGGATACCTACGACCTGTGTATTTGACTACATGGCCAGGATCCTTAAGACCTGTTTACTTGACTACAGGGACAGAATCCTTAAGACCTATTTACTTGACTACAGGGCCAGGATCCTTAAGACCTATTTACTTGACTACAGGGCCAGGGTCCTGAAGACCTTTTTACTAGACTACATGGCCAGGATCCTTACGACCTGTTTACTTGACTACAATGCCAGGATCCTTAAGACCTGTTTACTTTACTACAGGGCCAGAATCATTATGACCTATTTACTTGACCACATGGCTAGGATCCTTAAAAACTATTTACTTGACTACATTGCCAGGATCCTTACAACCTGTTTATTTGACTACAGGGCCTGGATTCTTAAGACCTATTTACTTCACAACAGGGACAACATCCTTTTTACCGATTTACTTGACTACATGGGGTGGATATTTACGTCACGTTTACTTGTCTACAGGGAAATGATCCTTAAGACGTCTTTTCTTTATTACAGGACCAGGATCCTTAAGACCTATTTACTTGACTACATGGCCAGGATACTTAAGACCTATTTACTTGACTACATGGCAAGGATTCTTACGACCTGTTTACTTGACTACATGGCCAGGATTCTTAAAACCTGTTTACTTGACTACAGGGCCAGTATCCTTAAGACCTATTTACTTGACTACAGGCTTAGGATTCTTAAGACATATTTACTTGACTACATGGCCAGGATCCCTACTACCTGTTTAATTGACTACATGGCCAGGATCCTTAAGACCTGTTCACTTGAATACATTGCTAGGATAATTAAGACATATTTATTTGACTACAGGCCCAGGATCCTTATGATATATTTACTTCACTACATGGCCAGGAAACTTACGACCTGTTTACTTGACTACATGGCCAGGATCCTTAAGATCTGTTTAGTTGACTACAGGGCCAGGAACCTTAACGACATGTTTACTTGACTACAGGGCCTGATTCGTTAAGACCTCTTTACTTGACTACAGGGCCAGGATTCTTAAGACATATTTACTTGAATACATTGCCAGGATATTTAAGAACTGTTTATATGACTACATGGCCAGGATCTTTAAGAACTGTTTATTTGACAACAGGGCCAGTATCCTTAAGACCTATTTACTTGACTACAGGCTTAGGATTCTTAAGACCTATTTACTTGATTACATGGCCAGGATCCTTACGACCTGTTTACTTGAATACATGGCCAGGACCATTAAGACCTGTTTAATTGACTACAGGGCCAGGATCCTTAAGACATATTTAATTGACTACAGGGCAAGTATCCTTAAGACTTATTTACTTGACTACATGGCCAAGATTCTTACGACATGTTTAATTGACTACATGGCCAGGATACTTAAGACATATTTATTTGACTAAAGGGCCAAAATCCTTAAGACCTTTTTACTTGATAACAGGTACAGGATTCTTAAGACCGATTTAATTAACTACATGTAAAGGATACTTACGAACTGTTTAATTGACTACATAGCCAGGATCCTTAAGACCTATTTACTCGACTACATGGCCAGTATCCTTAAGACCTATTTACTTGAGTACATGGCCAGGATCCCTACGACCTGTTTACTTGACTAGATGGCTAGGATTCTTAAGACAAGTTTACTTGACTAAAGGGCCAATATCCTTAAGACCTATTTACTTGACTACAGGTCCAGGATCCTTAAGACCTGTTTACTTGACTACATGGCCAGGATCCTTAAGACATGTTTACTTGAATAGAGGGCCAGAAACCATAAGACCTATTTACTAGTCTACAGGGACAGGATCGTTAATTACTATTTACTTGACTACATGGCCCGTATCCTTACGACCTGTTTACTTGATTACATGGCCAGGATACTTAAGACCTGTTTACTTGACCACAGGGCCAGGATCCTAAAGATCTATTTACTTGAATACAGGGCCATGATTTTTAAGACATATTTACTTGACTACATGGCCATTATGTTTACGACCTGTTTACTTGAATACATAACCAGGATCCTTAAGACCTAGTTACTTGACTACAGGTTCAGGATACTTAAGACATATTTACTTGACTACATGGCCGGGATCCTTATCACCTGTTTAATTGAATACATGGCCAGGATCCTTAAGACCTGTTTACTTGACTACATAGCCAGGATCTTTAAGACCTATTTACTTGACTACATGTCCATGTAGTCAAGTAAATATGTCTTAAGGATACTGACCCTGTAGTCAAGTAAATAGGTCTTAAGAATACAGATCCTGTAGTCAAGTAAACAGGTCTTAAGGATCCTGGCCATGTAGTCAAGTAAACAGGTCGTAAGAATCCTGGCCATGTAATCAAGTAAATAGGTCTTAAGAATCGGGGCCCTGTAGTCAAGTAAATATGTCTTAAGGATCCTGGCCCTGTAGTCAAGTAAACAGGTCTT
>CABFWO010009325.1:0-12606 GCA_902155825.1 Timema genevievae
TTCGCACCCACTCCCGGGATATTCTCCCAGACTAGCCGTCGGCTAGGCAGTGTTAGCTTGCACAACGTCCAGAGACAGACTGTGAGGGCCGAGACCCTCCGAACCCCCGCTTTTATAGTAGTGGCGGAAGGGTTCTGGAAGGTCCCGGAGGGACAGCCACCAGCGGGCAGACGACGGCGGGGATAACCCTTTATTACTTATACTAGACATACATTTATACAAGGTATTTACAGCTTATACAATAGTTCCAGTCTGTCCAACAACTTATTGAACAACAAACACTCTTCTTCTTAATTATTAGCTGACTTAAAACTTTATTCATCATAATTAATAGCTAACTTAATTTTATGAAAATAGGAGAAAACCTATGCAAGTAAAGATAAAAATACAAACTTATTTTGTATTAGGAACTCAGTCTATAAAGAATATAAAATATTTTTTTTTAGCTACAATAATCTTATGCTTGGTTTAATAAAGTGAATTAGTTAAAATTATCTACGTTTAGTGAAAACATCTTTATCATATGCCTTTTGCTTATTGCTATGTGGTTTGAAAAACTAATTTATGATTAATTGTATTTTATAATGATTATCTAGATTTTTAAAATCAATCGGAAAGTTATTTATGCATTTTCTAAACAAGCTGAAAATTGGCTATATTATTAAATAGCTTAGAAACTTTAAAAAAACTATAGTTGAAGATTTATTGAGCCCTTTCTGAATACCTACACTGGAAAGTGACTATATAAACACACGACTCACAAACTAGCGTAATCCTAGGGCAGACCTCGAGGCTGTACATTAATCAAAATTTGATAAATATTACGAAATATTACGCCCCCAACGGAAATCAAACAATTAGCTTAGTAAGAGGAAGCGCTAAGTATTCGGCTAAATTATCTATAGCAGCGGTTCCCAAACTGTGGTACGCGTATTACCATTGGTACCTACAATTATTTCAGGTAGGACGCCGTTAGAAGCCAAACACAACAATCAAATTCAAATTGTAAAAATATAATGTTTCATTAAATACCTACTATAAATATATTACGACCAAGTCAAACCAAACCATTACAAAGTATATGATAATATTGTTTACTTTAGGCTGACGTTGTTTGATTTGGGCCTATGTTTTTTTGTGTTCGAGTGCTTCTGGAGTATCGGTGATGATGGGTAGGTGGTGAAAAGAAACTAACTGCCAGGATATGTACTGTACGTGGTTATTTCAAGGACGTTAGGCTGCAGGGGGGTAGATTTTCTTGAGGAATATTGGATGACCACTGACCAATTGAGTGACTAGTTGAGAGGCATAATTGGTCCTGAGGGAGATATTTACTTCTAAGGGGGCGGCCAGACTGAGCACGCGAGCGACTAAAATACAAAATAGAACACATGGGTTGTAATGAGTGTTGGCCAGACTGGAGCACGTGAGCGAGCGACTGAGCGCACGCATGAAAGATAGAACTGGTTCTATTTTTCAAGTGCGTGCGCTCGACCCGGCACAGTCTAGTTTATAGGCGCTAGGAAATATTATTGTATGTTGGTTCATTGAGTGCTTGGAAAACTTCTCATTTTGACATTTTTATTACTATCGATAGGTTTAGCACACTTGCTACTAACAGGCCTAATTTAATTGGTAAGATCATAAATCATACCTATATATATATATATATATATAGGTATGATTTATATATATATATTTTATATATAATATATATTTATAATAATATATATTTATAATATTTATAATTTATATATATATATTTTATATATATATGTGTGTAAAACTAATATGTTAAAATACTTCAATATTATCAAAGTAGGCCTTTACAAATAAGAATCACCATTAGCGTGGAGAGAGGATGAGAAAACCACAACAATACATCACTTGTTAAAACCACCCTCAGTTCACTCAGCCTGAATTCGGAGCCTCCTCGTCAACAAATAACGAGAGCTATCTTCTAATCACGCGCTCGCTCGCACGCTTGCCAGTCTGGCCACCCAGTCGCTTGCGCGCTCGCTCGCACGCTTGTCATTCTGGCCGAACCCTATGAAAAGGTCATAAGGTAACTAGAAATCATAAACTGTTAAGAAATATTACTTTTCAGGCAATAGAAAATAAGTTGGCCAATACTTATTGGCATAACGTGAAGATACCATCTTCCTGGACCTCATGGAAAATTAGAGCATGGCAGAAGTCCTTAAATTGAATATTTTTTATAGAAAAAGCACGACAACCATTAAAGTTAACGTTAAGTTATAACCCACACAGGTAGGGACGAACATTTGGGCAAACATGACATAGTTATATTCCATAAAAGTTAGGAAATTATGCTTAGGTAATTTTTTAATCAATGGAGAAGAACACTCACAAGATTTAGGCAACGTAAAGCAGAATTTCTGGGTGGTAACCTTTTTGGGATAGTAAATGTTGGTAATGGAAGTTGAGGATTAGCAAGCCCCCTACTATGATACTAACTATTAGCTATTGGACGTGTGTGGTTCGTGACTCAGGGATGTTTGTACACACCAATTAAAACATATTATCCTTACTATTGTAGTCCTTTTCTTTAAACAAGTTTTGTGACATGTTATTTATCGTTCACTAAACAATAATTGATGTTAATGGATACTCAAAGAGTATTACCAAAATCACTTAGTAATAGGTTAATAGCTCTTCTCTGAGAAAGTTTGCCTACGAGTTAAAAATGTTTGAAATGAGATAATTATTTCATTTTATTTCATTTCATAGTACTCTTGAACTATAGTTGAAAGTTTTAATTTAATATAATTGACTGTTGACGTTGTATTGTATTAATGGATACATATTAAATGAAAGAATTTAATAAACTTCTGTTTTTATTGAAGACTGGTATAAACTTGGCCAAGATTAGACAAACTGGATCTATAACTCATAACAACATTCTACCATACACTATGATACCAGTAAAATTTGCTCTAGTGACTTTATAATTCAAAGAAACCACAGAGTAAAAGAAGTATTGTGATAAATTTCATTGTAGTTAAAACATGATTACAATTTACCATATAATAATTTCTACAAACGTTTTCCCAATTTGAAAATATATCTAGAACTAATTTTTAATTTTGTATACATGTATTAAAAAGCTAATTATTAAATATAGCTTAAGCCAAACCAATATTAGGATTAGTTATTAGTATTTTGAAAAAGTGATCTAGTTCTATGTTAACTAGAGTATTATCGGCCCTTGAGAATGGATGTAGTGGATAGTCAAGTTTTTCATATTAAATTTGATGAAACACTTGAGAAATAAAACAAATATAAATAGCTTTGTGTATACCTTAATAGAATAATAGCAAAAAACTATTAAGTAAATGTATTTTTATTGTTTCAAAGCTTTAAGCAAGGTCAGTGTAGCATTAGAATTTCAATCACATCATATTTCAATATTTAATTTTTATACATATTAGATACTAAAAAAGAAGTTTTCTGTAACAAATAAAGCATAATATTCCTAGCAATAATATAATATCAGTTTTAATTAAATTTATATTTTGATTTTCCAAACGTTGTTTTCAAATTAGAAGCTGTATGTAGGCTCATTTTTCTTTCAACGAAATTTCAGCACTCTCCATTTTTGATAACTGTCATACCTGCAATAAAGGAAATTATATATTAAGTAATATACCGAAGTAGTTATCAAATGTTAAAATATTTTATAATATTTTTATTGTGCAAAATGTTCACTTATTAATTATTATAAAATATGTTATATTTAAATTAACTGAACTACTACCATTGTAAGATGATATTATATCATGTCTTTTAACTTTAGCTATACTTTATTAATTTTTACTTTTGGAGAACATATTTATATACCATGTTGGTATAACGTTTCTTTCGAGCACTTTTCTCTAGACATTGGGACAAAGACACTGTTGGATGCGTCACTCGTTTTTGGATAGTGCGTAGAGACAGGTCCGCGTGTGCAGAGTGAGACTTTGTTTTGACTTATCACAGTTTAAACTAATTAATTAATCTAAGTAAGAAAGTAAATACTTTAAATTATTCTTAAGTTTAAGACTTTATTTTATTTTCAAATATATAATACCTGGAACATATTTGAACATATTTCCTTTGGTTTATAATAAAACTGATCAAAAATTTAATGAGTAACTGGCCAAAATTCTGGCAACCCGGGATAATGCTTTGTCTTATCAATCGAGAAATGTTTCTTGATCTATGGAGAATTCTATTAGGTAGAGGATAAGAAACGTGTTTGTGTTTTCAACGTGACTAGAGCTACTTGGATGGACGTTCAATCTGGGACTTTTCAGTCAGGGGTTTGGTTGTTTTTTCACAACGCCTGTGATCACTAGGCTAGGCTACCTTATGTATTGGGTGTAGAGGGGTAGAGGTCAGGTGGGGTGCACCAGCTTGTGAACGAAAAATACCGCTATGGCTCACGACATTGGCAATCAGGCTTCTACATGCGGAGGTGACAAGAAGGAAAATTGCATTACCATTCGTAGGTGAATTGCCGTTATGGGTTTTGTGTGTAAGGTTTGAAGGGAGTGGCGGTAGGAGGAAGAATTTAGGTGGTGGAGAGGGGTAGGGTAGAGGGGTCAAAAGGGTGAGCGGGAGAAGGGGTAAAGGCGGGAGGGTTTCTGAGGGTGCAAATGGGTGAGAGGAGTTTTGGATGAAGAGGGTGTAGTTGGTGGAGAGTTGGGAAGGATGACATGGGAAATGGTGGCGTTGGAGTAGGGCGTCAGTGGGAGGATGGTACAATGGTGGGAGTGCGTCGTTATAAAGGCGTCGGTGGGGGCGTCAATCTCGGCAAATTTTCCTAAAAAATTGAGCCAGATGTGACTATTATTTTCTACTACTATGCATTTAGGCTCAAAGTGTTATAAAAAAAGGAAAAAAAAACCATAATTTAATGCATGCAATTTTAAAATGTTTTAATGGGTTTAATCAAAGAAAAACTAAAAAATAATAGGCGAGGACTTTTTGCTATCATTAAAAAGTAATTAAAGTATTTTAAGATGAGAGTGATAATTTGTATCATTATAAAGTAAGCGAAGTATCAAGTTACACCATTTGGGGGGTTCAAACTCTCCTAGAAAATTAATTAACATCTATTAATTTGTATTTATCCTCCCTTCCCAAGTTAGCATATTATTTCATTGGTTTTTATTAAATTTATACCACTTACAGCCAAAATTAAGTTTAAAAATAACTCAACTATTAAAGAAGGATTCAATTTTGTTTTAAATATGGGGATTTCTTTTCAAGAGACTTCATGTTACGTCACCACAAAGTTAAACTTTAATAAAAAAGTGAGTAATATCAATAGAGTTAAAAGTAGTAGACTGTGTCACTAGAAGATAAGTATTGTAGTAGGCCTAAATTAGACTAGTATGACGTAAGTCAAGTCTTTAGAGAGACATAATGCTAACTAATAATAATAATTATTATTATTATTATAAAGTAACTTACTTTAGAGAATCGGATTATACAATTGAGCTGATTATAAATTAGGTAAAACAGCTTGATTGGTAAATAAGTATTTTAAATCTTAGTAAAATAATGAATAGACATAACAATAATATTTTTAGAATATGTGACGTCACTTACGGACGTTGTTCTTGCAGGTATATATGCCCATTTCGCAACTGTTTTTAAAGGTCTTGGGAGGTATATCTTGACCTTTGGCACACACCGGACTGGTGAAGGACGGACACTTCTCTGGACATTTCTTCTCCGCTAGGGAGTCGTGAAGACAGACTGCTACCAGCACAACTGTACACAAACAGTGACACTACTTGATTTGGGGGCTAGCAAGCTATTGATGGGTCTATAGCTCCATACTTGGCTCCGTACAAGTTGACCATCATGTGCTTAGTGATCAATTATATTGGAAAAACTAATTAAAATCATAAAAAACCTTTGAGTAATTTGAAAACAATGTAGGGCGTATTTTAAGGGTATCTGTGATCACAAGCACATGAGTATAAAAAAATAAGAATATTCGATTTTTTTTAAGAACGAACAAAAAACCAAATATTTTACTAAATAAGCTATGATATTAGTTTAAGGACAAGTCAGGAGATCCAAAATTTAAATTTAATTTCAATTTGTTTCAGAGCAAGAACCACTCAAACAGAGATAATTCAAAATAGAATAGATATTTTTTTAAAAAATTGTTGTAACAAGAAATAAGTTAGAGGTTTTTGGTATTTATTCTTTTATGAATAAACGTAAGATAGATACATATATGTGTAAATTTAAAAAAAATATTAGTAGTTTATATAAATTTAATTAGGCCATTTTTTGAGTTGGTGTTGTTAGTTTTAAATGAAAATGATCATTTAATATAGTGAATATCATACTTTTAATGTCCCGAACATGGTTTCTAATTAAAGAATGTGGAATAGGAGAGAATATTAAATTATTAATAAGATAAATGATACAGAACTCCAAAGAGACGTTATATCTGTATTGTTTAAAAATGGAAGTATCTACTCAGACTCGTAATATAAAATGTGAAATGAAATAATTTACGCTAGCAAACCCGAGCGAAAATTGCGTTATACTTACGTAAAACTTTTTTGACTTCAGCTTTTAAATTTTAAATTTTATTTTTAAGGAATTAAAGTCCTCATTAGTTGTAAAAAAAAAAGAAGATAAGAACGATATTGAGTCCACAAGGGTCAATACTTCGTATTAAAATTTCAACTTCCGGTTAAGATTTTCGAAACTTTATTAGAGGTTGCACATCTTATGGTTACCGCATGGCTTTTAAATTGCTCATTTATAAATTTAGAACAATAGAAAAAGTAAATATTGACTATTGAGTCTAAAATGATATAGATAGATCATTGTTGTACGAACATTTTCCCTTAGAGATTAAAGAAAAAAACATCAACTTTTTGAAGGACTTCTTATTTACATACTCTATGACATTATAAAATTGTTGGGTTAAAGCTTAAGTAGTATATCCATACAACTAAAGCTCACAAAATTATATTAATATATTTGCCAATATCTCAGAAACTATTGGTTTTATAAAGATGTATTTCCAAATAAAAGTTTTTTATTTTTAATAGTAGGCCTACCACAATTTTTCAATGATGAGTTATTTGGTATGTCAAATAATTACGGGGATTCGGAAATTTCCACTTTTGTAAAGCTCCCTAAAATTTATTTTCATGGGAAAATGAAAATAGCAATTTTATCTATAATCTTAATCAACGCCTAGATACGAATTTTAATCAAAATTGTTAGATCCGATTTTGTAAAAATTGATTTTTCTATTTTCCCCCTTTATTAAACTAATCTTAAATTTAGGATTAAACAAACACAGAGACAGAAGACATTGCCAAAACAACTTTTTAGGGTTCGGGGGTTCATTTAACGTCGACATCCATCAATATCAAGGGTTGGATTTTTTTACGGGGGCAATACTTTACCATTAGTTTAAAAAAAGTTAAAAAAAAAAATATATATATACATATATGCGTATAGCTGACAAATTATTTGTTTTATAAAAATATGTTACAATTAAAATTATTTTTATTATATATTATATATATAATATATATATTAAATATTATATATATATATATTAAATAGACCTACATATTTGTAATGATAAGTAATTTCATACCTATCTCAAAGAGGTACAAAATATGATAAAAAATTAGAATTTATGCATCAGATCGGAACCCTTAAATTCATTTTGACGAAAAATTTAGAGTAACAATTTTGTTTGTAATCTTGTTCATTGTTTAGAAATGAAATTTAATCAAAATCATCAGAACAGATATTGATGAAAATCGATATTTTATATTTTCGCTCTTAAGGAAAATACTTTTAATTTTAGGGTTGGACATCCAATTCCAAAAACGCCTCAGGGCAGCGCTATGAAAACCATAGATAGCAAGTTTTGGCCCAATTGATAAAATAGTTTAGGCTCTGCTCCGATGTACAGACAGACGTAAATGCAAAAAACACTATTTTGGAAACGAGGGGGTCATGAAACGTCGACATTCATCAAACCTCGAGTTCAATTTTTTTGACGACCACAATACTTTATCTACTTGTAAGGTAGCGAGAAAGTAAAAATAATGCTCCTTTGATACATACATACAAACAAACAAACACACACACGCACGCACACACATGCATACACACATACGCACTCACGCACACACACATAAATACTTATACACATATACATACATACATACATATACATAAATACATATTATATACATACATATATACATATATACTTACTTACGTACATGCAATCATACATACATACATATATGCATACATACAGTGCCAGTGATCACATGTTCAAGAGCATTTATTCTGGTTGGTCGATGATGGAGACTTAAGGGTTTGAATCCCGACCAAGCGTACAGAAGGTTGTTTTTCTTAAATGGTTTTCCATTACCCCCACACGCCTATGCGGGTTCGTTTAATCCACACTCTACCTCTATCAATCTTACAACAATTATCCTTCTTCTAGTAATAACCGAATAGGTAGTGAAACGAGGGGAAATAAATAAAAATACATCACACCTTTTGTTATGTCTCGTAGGGAAAGGTTTCTGCTGGCTAACCAGGTGGGTAACGTGTATTTTCTTTTTTTAAGATTTGACATGTTTTTATGTAACTAACACTAGGCCCTGTTATTATATTAGCAACAGGCCAATAATATTGTCCCAGTGATTCACTTCTCCTAGCACAATCTTTCACACCTCTGTATTACTACAAATGCTGGTGACATTTCGTGTATTATTTCAAATTTGTCACAGTTACAAAATAATGTTTTGAGTAAGTAGGTGTGTTGAAACAAAGGTGGTTTGAGGGTGGGTGGGGAAAAGGGTAGTAAACCTACCTACAAAAACTAAAAACTCCATATCTGACAGTTGTTGTTTTACTCAGCTCATTCCAAGAAACATCTTCAGATATACAATACCATATTGAATGTAGGGAAATATAAAGCATTTGAAATGTTGACAGAGATAATTTTACAATTGGAAGTATTACAAGCTGCATCTTGAAGGTGAATATTAAAATACAAACAAGTATTTGGTTGATTATATACATAATTTATAACTGTAGTAAAAGTAAAAATAATACAAGAATAAGTTTTTATATGAATATGTGGACCCCCCACTATATGTGGTCCGTATTCCTGGGGACTACAGATCCCTGGAAAAACTTCCTTTTACGCCCATGAAAATAAGTCCATACAACAGAATAATACAAATTCACCTCTACGTCAAAAGAAAACTAAAGTGAACTAAATAATCACATTTGTATACTTGTCACAGGTGTGGGTTAGTAGTATTGTACACTTGTGACAGGTGTAGGCTAGTAGTATTGTACACTTGTGACAGGTGTGGGTTAGTAGTATTGTACACTTGTGACAGGTGTGGGTTAGTAGTATTGTACACTTGTAGACCGGTGTAGGTTAGTAGTATTGTACACTTGTGACCGGTGTGGGTTAATAATATTGTACACTTATGACAGGTGTGGGTTAGTAGTATTGTACACTTGTGACAGGTGTAGGTTAGTAGTATTGTACACTTGTGACAGGTGTGAGTTAGTGGTATTGTACACTTGTGACAGGTGTGGGTTAGTAGTATTGTACACTTGTGACAGGTGTGGGTTAGTAGTATTGTACACTTGTGACAGGTGTGGGTTAGTGGTATTGTACACTTGTGACAGGTGTGAGTTAGTAGTATTGTACACTTGTCACAGGTGTGGGTTAGTGGTATTGAACACTTGTGACAGGTGTTGGTTAGTAGTATTGTACACTTGTGACCGGTGTGGGTTAATAATATTGTACACTTATAACAGGTGTGGGTTAGTGGTATTGTACACTTGTGACAGGTGTTGGTTAGTAGTATTGTACACTTGTGACCGGTGTGGGTTAATAATATTGTACACTTATGACAGGTGTGGGTTAGTGGTATTGTACACTTGTGACAGGTGTGGGTTAGTGGTATTGTACACTTATGACAGGTGTGGGTTAGTAGTATTGTACACTTGCAACAGGTGTGGGTTAATGGTATTGTATACTTGTCACAGGTGTGGGTTAGTGGTATTGTACACTTATGACAGGTGTGGGTTAGTGGTATTGTACACTTGTGACAGGTGTGGGTTAGTAGTATTGTACACTTGTGACAGGTGTGAGTTAGTGGTATTGTACACTTGTTACAGGTGTGGGTTAGTAATATTGTTTACTTGTGACAGGTGTGGATTAGTAGTATTGTACACTTGTGATAGGTGTGGGTTAGTGGTATTGTACACTTGTGATAGGTGTGGGTTAGTGGTATTGTACACTTGTGACAGGTGTGGGTTATGGGTATTGTACACTTGTGACAGGTGTTGGTTAGTGGTATTGTACACTTGTGACAGGTGTGGATTAGTGGTATTGTACACTTGTGACAGGTGTTGGTTAATAGTACTGTACACTTGTGACAGGTGTGGGTTAGTGGTATTGTATACTTGTTACAGGTGTGGGTTAGTAGTATTGTTCACTTATGACAGGTGTGGGTTAGTAGTATTTTACACTTGTGACAGATGTGGGTTAGTGGTATTGTACACTTGCTAAGGTGTGGGTTAGTACTATTGTTTACTTGTCACAGGTGTGGATTAGTAGTATTGTACACTTGTGACAGGTGTGGGTTAGTGGTAATGTCTGTTAAGTGTTGTTAATTGAGTGATCACCTCGTTTACCATGAAAGGCCTTGGCGTATTACACAATGACCCTATTCTATAAGCTACAGCATAGTTAAACTTGCTACCTCTAAGGACACACAAAAGGTAGGACAATATGCAAAACAGTATATAGGTAAACACTTTCAAAACTAGATCTTTAAAACTCAGAATATAGGCTTACTACTGTACTACGATATTATTAAAATAATATTTATTTTTTGAAAATGTAACATAACAGTTGTAAATATGTGCAGCTTTTTTCATAGTGTCATTGACGCATGAAAAATAAGTTATTCTTTAATAAGGAAATTAGGGTTTTCGGCTTTTTACTATTTTGTAATATTTAATAAAAGCTCAAAAGTTTGTATTTCTAATCTATCATTTCTAAACTAAATTATATAATGTTCTTTGCAAACAAAGCAAATAATTAGCTATACCTCTTGGAGTAGCAACTCTCTTAGTGGAACACACTTCGTTTTACGTCACATGTTTAATTGTTTTGTCTACAATTTAAAACATATACTAGCTTAAAAAAACCCAGCTAGCCGATCAAAAATTGCTGACTCACCCAAAGTTAAAACCATGAATGACTTCATCTCGCTGCCAGTTGCTATGCTCGCTTGTTTCTGGCCAACTCCACTTATATAGTAGGTTTGTCGGACAGCAGCATCACGTGTTTCTGGACGTATTCAAGTGGAACAAATGACTAACGCCACATTGGGATGCCTCACTGGCTTCTGTAAGAAGACAGGATGGAACTAAACAATGCGAGGATGGAGATCGTCTTTTATCTCACTCCGGACAAAACACGCTGCAAACAATTTGGCCTGTGGCCTTTGATTTCATAGGTTATCGGATCAACTGTGCAAGGGATATCATGAATTTGAACCATGCATTTAATTATTGACAGGGATTTAACAGACTTTATTTCAATTAGAAAGTATTTGCAGTGCACATACATTTTTTTAATAAGTTAAGGATATTCGAATAGTAAATATTAGTAAAACCTCTGTTATGGCTTCTCTTGTACTAAAGTAACTCTCATATAACATGTTGTTTAATTGATTATTCGCTATTAGGAGAACATTTAATAGTTAGTAGTTACTTGCTACGAATCATATGTGAACTATATTCAGAAATATTTAGTCTGGTTTGCCAGTGATAGGGAGTCTGGGATTTTAATTGTGGTCAAGTGTACTTGAAATGTGTGTTCCTAAATAGTTACCTATTATATTCAATTCACGTGGGGGTATATTTGTTGTAAATTCTACTTTACTAATTCCTTATAATTACCATGATTAAAATTCGTATATCCTGTCAGATAGTTATTAAATAAGTATTTAATGGTTGTTGTGAATATAGGCTATAACCAGTGGCGGTTCGTCACTTTAAAAGCTGAAGGCCGCGGCCGATTTGGTTCTTTAATTATTTCTAAATAATACTTTTAAAAGAAGATAGACTTTTGGGGAAAATTTGTTAAAAATTCATTAATTTAAATTCAAATAAAAAAATTATAAACAAGTTGCAAAAATAAAAAATTTCAAATTTACTTCAAAAAACGTAGATCTGTTATATAAACTGTGCAGCTATGTTATTAACGTACATAATTATATAGGTGTGTACATTAATTGTCCTCACAAGTTCACAGGAAATATTTCAAAGTTTTTTTTTCACAACACAGCCGTAAAAAGTATTTTTTTAAATATGCAACTTTGTAATTGAGCTGATTTTTGAAAACTTTATATTTATTTTTATTGTATTCTGTTTGTTTTATAAATAATTCAGGACATGGCATGACTAAAGATTTAATCTCCCTTTTTTGATCAAGAGTTTATCTTGGAACATTTATTGTCTTACGCACCTGAAGTGAATAATCATCCA